>CAUYPK010030365.1:0-15029 GCA_963574355.1 Loris lydekkerianus
GGCTTGTGTACATTAAATCATATGCATTGTATCATGTACAAGCAAGGCTCTGACATGTACATCCCTACCTTTAAGTTTTCTGAGTATGTTTTCACCCCCACTTCTAAGACATTTGGTTATATAAATTTTCAGTATTCTCAATTGTCCTCTTTTCCTCCCTTCTCATGGACTGTGGTTTTATAATTTAGTCTCACTTTCCTTTATTCTTTCAGTACATCTTAGTTGATAAGTTTTAAACATTGATCATTTTATACTTACAGTTTACTAACAATGATTAAAATAATGTCTTTCTCATAGACTTTACATTCTGACGAGAAAAAGAAAGTACATCATATTTGTTAAATATTTGGAAACAAACAGGATGAATATTTTACCAGAGTATGGGGGAGAGAGAGAAAAAAAAAAAAGTGGGATGTGATAAATTAAGAAGGATGATCAGAAAAAGTAGTTTGGGAGTAGCTTTCTTTGGAGTAGCTTCAGATTTTGATAATTCTTTTCTAATTTTGGCATATAACATATATGTAAATATAAAATCTAGCTTCAAGAGTGAACATATACACTCTTGAAGTGTTGCAAATACAAATCTATAAATTGGTAGCTTAACGCTGGTAATTAAGTTCTACTTATCGAGGAGAGTTGATTTTCAAAAGTGAGCAAAGAACTACAGGAGTTAGTCTTGTGTACCACAGCCTAAGGAATCATGAAGGAGAGGAAGAGATGGAGTTCCAGCATAGGAACATAGAAAGTAGTTGTCCTTCTGCAAGGAGAACCAAGAGATTTCTTGTCCCGAGGTCCAGGGAACCAAAGGTTTCAGGGTGAAGGGCTCAGTTTTCTGTTTGACTGTAGAAAAGTTAGCATTTTCCTTTCTCTTTGTGGGAGTCCTTCTATAACAAAAAATATTAAATATATAGGAGACTATTTTCTATGAAACTAAGAACAACTTCCAGCACACAAAACGAAAGTCTTAGGAATAGTATGAATTATTAACCAGAGGTGCATGTACCAGGAACTGGGGGAAGAATACCAGTGTTGTTGATTTCAAAAGGAACCAGAAATACACTTTGCCAAGATGATGAACACAGTCTAAAGTCATAGAACTAAATCGTTTAATGCAGCAGAGAAAAGTTGCCCAGTGTGAACTGGAGCTTTTTGTACCTCTGAAGCAGAGGAAATCAGATTAAATTAATAATTTGATCAAGCTGTTTTTATGTAGCATGGTAAGAAGAAAGTTCATAAAACTCACAGATCCCTATAATAATTTTCTAGGTAAAAGTTAAAACTGAACAACTACATGTGTGAATCTAATTCCCAATATTCCTATTTAGATGACCAACAAATGGTCTTTTCTTGGATCTGCAAGTAGATGATCCAGGAAAGCCTTGTCATTTTCAAAACTGAAAATGAGAAAAGTACCAACACAAGACACCCACCATTGTTAAAAGAACAAAATAGAAAAAACCATTGTTAAAAGATCAAAATAGAGAAAAAGAATAGGGAATGCAAATGAAAGCTTGTAGATTAAAACTACAATTAGGCAGTAAATGAATATTTTTACCTATTTCTTTGTAAATTAAGAAAAAAAAGTAAAGAAAAACATTAATTAATATTATAAAACCTATTCATGTCAATTATTATACTATGTCCATAGAAAGAAAAATGAAATAGTTTCAAATCAATACCCATGATTGATTTTTATAAAATGTTATGCCATTAAGATAGAAAAAAGGGTGGTGCCTGTGACTCAAAGGAGTAGGGCACCAGCCCCGTATGCTGGAGGTGGCGGGTTCAAACCCAGCGCCGGGTAAAAACTACAAAAGAAAAAAGATAGAAAAAAGCTTTTTTACCTTTATATGAACACTGCATAAGAAACATCTTTTTGTGACACATGGATATGGTTATTCTTTCTCATTTTAGATGTCAACCTAGTTGATGGTTTAGTTCAAAGAAGCCAAGAAAGTCACAGTAGACATTTGTGGCAAGCTGAATTCACCAACTACAACACATTAACAAAGAAGAGGATGGCATTAGGAAATTTATTTAATTTGAGTTCACACCATATGCCAACACTCACTATAAATAATGCAAGCTATTCCGCAATGAGGCCTAAGGAGCTTAATGTATGTCAGAATGTACTTCTCCCTAGTAATCTTGATGAGAGGAAGACTTCAAAGAAACATGGTACATGTCATATAACTGGAGAATCCCTCAGAGGTCCTGAGGATATTAGTCAGTATCACAAGATTCAAACTGGACAGCAACAGTGTGAATATAGTGCACAAGGGAAATCCTTTAACCTGGAGACAATAATATTAACACATAAGCATATTGATACCACAAACACTTCCTGGAAATGTCATGACTATGGAAAAGACTATGATAAGTTAGTTCCCATTGCCCAAGAGACAACTCAGGTAGGTAGAGAAACTTTTGAATGTCATGTGTATGGCAAAACTTTGTCTAGAAAGTCTAACCTCACTAAACTTCAGGAAAAACACATAGGAGAGAAATACTATAAATGTGATGAATGTGAGAAAGTCTTCTCTAGAAAATCAGTTCTTAAACAACATCACAGAACACATACAGGAGAGAAGCCCTATGCATGTAATGAATGTAGTAAATCCTTCAGTCAGAAGCTAGGCCTTACTATGCATCAGAGAATCCACACAGGGGAAAAACCCTATCAATGTCATCAATGTGGAAAAACCTTTCGCCAAAAGTCAGTTCTTAATGTACATCACAGAATTCACACAGGCGAGAAACCCTATGCATGTAATGAATGTGGAAAAACCTTTCGTGACAAATCAGGTATCACTGTACATCAGAGAATCCATACAGGGGAAAAACCCTACAAATGTAGTAAATGTTGCAAAACATTTCGCAAGAAATCAGTCCTCATAGCCCATCAGAGAACTCATACCCAGGAAAAACCCTATGAATGTAATGAATGTGGAAAATGGTTTGGCCATAAAATACACCTCAGGAACCATCAAAATGTTCACACTGGTATGAAACCATATGAATGTAAAGAATGTAAGAAAAGTTATTACCATAAATCAACCCTCACTGCACATCTAAGAACTCACAGTGGTGAGAAACCCTACGAATGTAGTGAATGTGGAAAAACCTTTGCCCGGAGGTCATCTCTCACTAGACACTGGAGAATTCACACTGGTGAGAAACCATATGAATGTAATGAATGTGGGAAAACCTTTGTCTGGAAGTCAAGCCTCATGGTGCATCAGGTTATTCATAGAGGTGAGAAGCCATATGAATGTAAAGAATGTAGAAAAATGTTCTTCCATAATTCAGACTTCACCAAACATCAAAGAACTCACACTGGTGAGAAATCTTAGGAATGAGATGACTGTGGAAAAACATTTTTCCAGGAGTCAACCCTCAGGATGCATCAGGATATTCACACAGGTGAGAAACCATATGAATGTAAAGAATGTAGAAAAACTTTCTCCCATAAGTCAGTCCTTACTGTACATCAAAGAACTCACTTTGGTGAGAAACCTTATGTACATACGTAGTGAATGTGGGAAAACCTTTGGCCAGAAGTTACACCTCAGCAGACATCAGAGAACTCACAGAAGGGAGAAATCTATGAGAGAGACTATGTGATCTCCAAAAAACATTTTCTTTTCTTCAGGACATACATTAACCTGCATTTCTCAGCATCTTATTTTTGTGTGTTGGACCATGTGACATTGAGCTCTGTCCAGGTGAACGTGGACAGAAGTGATGAATATTACTGTCAGGCTTGGCAACAGAAAAATGTCAGTGTGTTCTCTGATTTCTCTCGCCATCTGTGACTAATATTTAGATAATCCCCAGGGTGGTCTTGGGAGGCCTCAAGTGGGTAAGTTCAGTATGATTTAAGAAATCTCCCTTTTATACTTAGATGCATAAGAAATAAATACCTGTTCTGTTGAACCACTGTATGTGTGATTTACTTTATGAAAGGTAATTCCATGTATGAAATCCTGAAAGAAGTTATCAGTTCTTGTATATAACAGGATTTACACAGGAGAAAAACTTGTGTTGTCATCTTTTAGCCCAAAGTCAGTGTATCAGAAAGAGAGAAAAAAAGATAATTTTTTTTCCCCAAAGTTAGAGGCTAATACAGAGAGATGTACTTGTCTTATCAGTCAAGTACATCTTAATTGAACACTAAGAATAAGTCTTTATAAATATTTTTAATGTGTCAAAGGTTTCCTCCAAAACATTCAACCTTTTTACTTATCAATATTTAAACTGAAGGGAAAAGTATTAATTTATGTAATATAGATGCAAATTTACAAATAGAAATGTTAGATATACTATCAAAAATATTTTAGAACTATTAGACTATACACCAGTCTGGCCATTTAATTTGAGTGGTAATAGGTAGGGGACATTTGTCTATGTCTAGAGAGTTTTAGTTGTCATAACTGTAGGTTAGGAGGGATACTGGTTAAGTGGCCTATAGTTTACAGAACAGCCCCCTCAGGTGGGTAGGATTTAGGCATATAACTATTCTATGGTAGAAGAAATTTTATTTTTATTTTTTTTTGCAGTTTTGCCCAGGGTTGGGCTTGAACCCGCCACCCTCGGCATATGGGGCCCGTACTCTACTCCTTGAGCCACAGGCACCACCCCTAGAAGAAATTTTTTTAAATGGAATCCAGCATAACTTTGGAATATTTATACTTAGTGTAATATTTTCCACATTATGGAAATATGCCTCTACTATGCCTCTTTTTGTCTTGTTACAAATATCCTAAAAGTACATACCTTTTCCTTTTATAACATATGTTGAATTTGCAAAATCCATTATTACTAAAATGTTCTTTTTTTTTATTAAATCATAGCTGTGTACATTGATATGATCATGGGGCGTCATACACTAGTTTCACAGACCGGTTGACACATTTACATCACACTGGTTAACATAGCCTTCCTGGCAATTTCCCAGTTATTGTGTTAAGACATTTACATTCCACATTTACTAAGTTTCATGCATACCCTTGTAAGATGAACTGCAAGTGTGTTCTCACCAATACCCCTCCCTCCACCCATTTCCCCCCTCCCTCCCCCACCCTTTTCCCCCCCCCCACTAAGTCATGGAAAAAACCCAAGTGCCCATCGATCCACGAATGGATTAATAAATTGTGGTATATGTACACCATGGAATATTATGCAGCCTTAAAGAAAGATAGAGACTATACCTCTTTTATGTTTACATGGATGGAACTGGAAAATATTCTTCTTAGTAAAGTATCTCATGAATGGAAGAAAAAGTATCCAATGTACTCACCCCTACTATGAAAGTAGTTTAGGGCTTTCACATGAAAGCTGTAACCCAGTTGCAACCTGAGTATGGGGAGAAGGGGGAGAGGGAGGAAAGGGAAGGGAGGGAGGGGGAGGGGGTAGAGGGAGGCGGACTGGTGGGATCACACCTGCAGTGCATCTTGCAAGGATATATGTAAAAGTAGAATGTAAATGTCTTGGCACAACAACTAAAAAAACGCCAGGAAGGCTATGTAGACCGGTGTGATGAAAATGTGTCCAACGGTTTATGAAACTAGTGTATGATGCCCCATGATCATATCGATGTGCACAGCTATGATTTAATAATAAAAAATAAAAAATAAAAAAGTCCTGCCATGAAAAATAAAAAGAAAAAAGAAAAAGAAAAAGAAAAAACAGAAGTGAAATGGTGATAAGTTGTACACCTTATTAGATATGAGCAACAGATTAAATGGAGAGTGTCATCGAAGGAGCTGACCTTTTCATTCCATTTCAAGGTATTCTGTGACCTGAGGAAAGTTAGGAAATTAGGAAAAGGAAAGGAGTAAAGAGAAGCTGAAGAATGAGTGGGGCAGAGAGTACCGGGAGGACGACGTGAAGGGACAGGAAGCAGGTGTCTGTGAGGCAGGGTGGTCCAGTGAGATACGTCCTTAATAAAAGGAAGATCAGGGTGTCAGCACGGTAGGAAGAACATGAAGTGAGCTTTCAGTGCAGAAACATGTCGGAGAAGTAGAGCAGAATTTCTCTTCTCTTCCTGTCCTCCTCACTGCTGGGGCAGCACTCAGGATTGAGGTCCCTAATCCTACAGAGCTTTCTACCATGGAAGAATGTGCACATATAGGGTGAGACATACATAGATAAAATTCAGTACCATGTAAAATGATGTTATTTCAAAGGACAGTCGCATAAAGGCCTGAATAAGGGAAATAGAGTGAAGAGAGTAGGGTTAGTTATAAAGAGATGAGGCAAGCTATAGCCTGATAAAAAGTCCAAAAGAAACTTTATGATTGGCAATGCAGTTTCAAATTAAAATATGTGAAAGGGAGGATCTTGAGACTATATGTCAGAAGGGGAAGTTTAGGTAAGGGAATGTGGAAGCACCCTCGGTATAAAGCAGAGCTTCTCGGATGGTAAGAAATCTGCAGGGAACCTTGTTAAAAGTGCACATTGAGTGCTCCCTAGACTCAACACATTTAGGGAGCTGCACTGCTATGAAACAATCAGGTGATGCCAGTGCTGCCAGTCCCTGGAACTCACACTGAAGAGCAAGGGGACAGACTTCCCTGCAGGGAAAGCTAGAAGATGAGCCATGGGGTTAGTTCAAAGATCCCACACGTTTCTAGCTAGAGAGGAACAAGCAAAGAGAAAAAGAAATCCAAATTACAGGTATATTATTGCTAAATAAAGAGGAAAGAATTCTTGGAAATTATTTATCAAAAGAATGCTGACGTAACAGCCATGATCTCAACATGGGTTTTGCAAAAGAAGACATATTGTGAGTGGAGTAGAACAGAAAAGAAAAGAAATTGGTGAGGTAATTCTGCAGGTAATGATAGGAAACTGGAGAGAAGTTATTGTGATCATGTCAAATATACTTCAGTATTTTTGCACCCATGTGGAAAATTAGATTATTGCCTGCCTAGACATTACTGGGAGAAAAAAGAGCTAAAATTGGGGTAAACCACCCCTATTTTTTCTCTTCATGACTTAACAGGTATCACAGGTATATGCTTTTCTGTTTTGATAAATATTTAAATACTGACTGCTTAGCAAACTATTTCTTAGGTGAATATTATATATGTTCTTGAATGAGTGGATGAAGAAACTTTAATATGGCTAAACTATAGGGTACAAAATTGTAGGAATTCCAGTAGCTCAAGTAGGTATGGGAAAAAATGAATATTTTTATTAACATAATACTCTACAAGTATGCATGCAAACAGATGGATTCAGACCACTTTCTTTCATAATAAATAAACACATCCACCAGAACTGCCTTCACAAATGTGTACACCCCAAATTAGAGGACTAACTGAAAAAAAAATGACAAATATGGTAGTATAACAGTAAAGGGATTCTGATGTGTGGCATTAAATGCTGTAGCATTCTGCCACTGGCTTTAACATTGATCCTCTCCATCATGATTTGCTTCTCAGAATGAGGAACACTGTACCCCTCATCAGTCAGTATCTGCAGATCGGAGGAGGTGCACATTTCTCCTTTAGTTACTATAATCATTTGGAACACAACCTCAATTTGGAAATCATAACTGCATATTTTATGGACACCAAAATTCCTATTTTTCTAAATGTTGCTCTCCTATTTCAAAATAACAAAATTGTTCTAAAAGCCAAGCATCAGGATTTACCTTGAGACTCACCACCCCCATCAATACAGGTTTGAGTTTGTCCTATTGATGTATATATAATCATTAACTTCAATTCGTCTCTTTTGCTTTTTTAGGGTCTCCTGGAAAACATCCTCCCTTGAAGGTAATAATATTTCTCTTTTTGTTTTGAATTATTCACTGCATATTGTATGAAATATACATGATTTGTGAAATATTTTGTTTCCAAGACCACCCAGCCAACCACTGAAATAAAAGGATCCATTCCAGAGAAGGCAGTAAGAATATACAGTCATCCACATTGGGTAATTTTTTTTTTTTTTTTAACCAATAGAATCCTCCTCTTTTACCCAAGCTGCAGTGCAGTTGTGTGACCAGCTCAAGGCAACTATGAAGTCCTGTCCCAAAATGATTATCCTCCCTCTGCCTGTTGAGTAGTTGAGAGACAGTACAGGCTCTTGCCACCAAACCAAGCTACTTTTTATTTATTTTCTTCTATAGTGACCTGGTCTCACTGTGTTTGTAAGGATGGTAACAAACTCCTGAACTCAGGGGATTATTCCCTACTGACTCACATGGTGCTGGGAGGCCTGAGTCAGGGTGCTGGGCCCCAATCAGATAAATTTTTTAATACAAAATTTAGTCTGGAAATAATTATATTAAAATAGTTGAAGTGACCTTTTCATTCCTGAAGAGGTTTGGGGTCACCAGATGAGGGGTTCTTGGCATGAGGAGTGAAGAGGCTTGACACAAACTCCTGTGTCTGTGGACAGAGGAACTCTGGGAGGAGCCCTCCTGAGCTAACCTTGGGTCTATATTTATTATCACAAAGCAGGAAAAAGTAGTTATTTATCAGACATCAGCACTAAAAAGGGGGAACATGGAAAGTGTCAGACAGAATTTCTTCAATTTGTTTTAGCAAAACCTCAGACATAAGCAAGAGCTCTGCCTGTAGTGTCAAGAGACCTTTGGAATCCAGACAATCTTTACCGTAACCATTAGGCCTGGCATTGCCACACCTCACATATACATTCTCTTTTGGAAGCCTGTTTTCTTATCTCTTGCACGTACACAACTCACATGCCATTCTTGTGACTCTCCAGATCTCTCAAGCAGAAAGTGAGTCTTATGCTAAAGATCAGGGCTCAGTTTCGCCTATATATCTCCCTATTTTGTTATTTTAACATCATTAAGTGAACATAAGCAAATATTTTGTCTGTTTCTTCTGTCTTAGGGTCAGATGACACATCTATTGTCCGAACATGATGATGATGAAGAGGAGGATCAGATCAAAAACCCACATTCGTAAATTTAATCCTGAAAACCAATGAGAAGGAGAAAACCATTGAGAATCTTTTTCTAAAGTGTCAAAAACAGAGTATTGGCTGGCCTTTTGGATGCTTGCTCATGTAGCTGGCTGGATAAGTCAGCTGTATCTTGAGCCATAGTGTCATCCAAGGCACTATGTAAATAATTCTTAACTTGTTCCCATGGATAAAGGGAACTATTATAAGGAACTGCTGTAACATAAATGTTGGTGCTATTAAAGTCACACTAAAGAGCAGTTCTTCTTTGTAAAGCTTGTTGTTTTTTACCAAGCCATTCACAGCAGCCTTGAGGGCATCAAGTCTTTGCATAACTTGATTGTCAATCTTACCTTATTTTATGAGCTCTTGTGTGTTGTCAACCATCAAATTATCAACAAAACGGGCAGTTTGAACAGACTCAGCTAAGGCAATTACAGCCACTGATGCAAAAGCAGGTAAACTGGAAAAGCGATAAGGCTCGCAAGGAACCTTTTTAGTCTTAATTTTTCTAATACATCAATTAAAATATGTAAAGTGGAATCTGCTTGCCAGGGTCATTTATAAGATAAACTGGAACCCAGGCACCCACTTTTCATAATTACAATGGTGATGTTCAAACTAGCAACATTGTGATGGGAAAAGCAAGTACTAAACCAAGCAGTAGAGAATTAGCGGGCCGAAGAATAAATTCTGTTATGAAATGAAAAAGAAGGAGCTAATAAGAATACATATGGGCTGGTATTATATACAAGGATTTCATCGGACAGAGAGGTTGTTAAATATGCCTATAGTCCTGGTGCAGATAACACCCTATTTTTAAATTTGGGGTAAAAAGGGGGAGGGTAACTCACCAGAGTTTAGAATAACAGGGCAACATTGATCATTCTGAAGGTTTTGAAGCACAGGACCTCAAAGGGACATGTTATTCCAGACAGGTTTGTTTTGCAAACTTCAGTGGTTTACCTCTTGCAGTTAAATGGCCATGGGTCACCAGTTAAGAAGGTAAACTTGTTAGCCTGTAAGGCTAACAAGATTAGCCCTGTAAGGTTGTTGTGCTTTACAGGGCAAGGGTCCCAACAAGTGTTGTCAGGAGTAGAGGAGGAGTAAAGTTGAGGCACAACCGTAGCATAGGGTTGAAATGAGTAGAAGGAAAAACACAGAGAAGTTTTATCAACAAAGACAGTGACCCTGGGGTAATAAAGCCAGTCAGTCTGGTTCAGCAAGGAGCACTCTAGGATGATAAAAAGACCTCTAGTCCAAGAGGTATTATACCTGGAAATGGGGGATTCAGAATCTCCCCCAAATACAGGCTGGACTAAAGGTGGTTCTATTAAGTGAGACCAATAAATGTGTTCTGTTTTAGTGGTAGGGAAAAACACAATAAAAAGGAAAAGGACATTTTGACAGCATTCTGAGTTACCACTGTGAGGTAAGTCAAGAACTTGTTCACAGGAGTAGGAGGAGCTGAGCTGTCTGATAAGAGAGTTGGCATCTTGAAATAATTTCTTAAGTGACCTCCATATCACTGGGGTGCCCCTTGTCTTTGGGGCAGGGGTACTTGCAGATTCTGCTGAAGACTCATCTATCAAAAGAGATCCTGGATTGGCTGTGGGTTGAAGTGCTCCTTCCAGCCTGTGTTTGGTCCTTTTCCTTGGGAACTACGCAGGTCCTGCTGGCGCACAAACACATACATACTCTCTCCGCCATGTTAAGACCAGATACAGTCCTTCCTGTCAAGCCTAAAGATCCAGGAACACTGGATCCAGGGAATCAGCAGAGAAGGATCCCTTGTGTCAAATGAGTCAAGCCTAAGGATCCAGGAACACTCGCTGATCCTTTGGCCGTGTTGGATTGAGGCATTTTGACAGTGCTGTTGAAACGCAGAAAAATTATCAATTCCAATCGAAAAGATTAATAGTTATAAGGGCTTTGTTGATAACATCTTTGGAGTGAGCAATACGGGGTCATATCTCCTTTTTGGTTTTTTTGTTTGCTTTTTTTAAGGTGTGATTAGCACATTTCACAATGGCTTGTTTTGTTGGGTTGTAGGGTATTTTTGTAAAGTGTTGAATTTGTTAATGAAGAAGGAAGTTTTAAAAAGTATTACTTGTATAACACAAGCCACTGTCTGTTTTAGGTAATTTGAATTGATATGTTAATGTTTTGGCATCTTGATGATGAAAAGCATGGGAGACTGAAGTCTGTTGTATTGGCACAGTAAAGGTTTCTTTTTGAGAAACTAGTGGCCATTATCTAAGGCCAGAGTGCCTAGTAGTTTAGTATTTAAGAGAACCTGTCCATTTTTTCATTATCCTTTTTGATTTGTTTGTTTTTTGCTTTTTTTTTGAGACAGAGTCTCAAGCTGGGTAGAGTACCATGGTGTCATAGCTCACAGCAACCTCCAACTCTTGGGCTCAAGCAATTCTCTTGCCTCAGTTTTTCTTGTTTTAGTACAGACAGGGTCTCGCTTTTGCTCAGACTGGTCTCAAATTCATGAGCTCAAGCAATCCACCCACCTCAGCCTCCCAGAGTACTAGAATTACAGGCATAAGCAACTGCACCCTGCCCATTGTATGATTTTTTGGTTTCTTTGGTATTCTATGACTAAAATCTATCCATATTCACACACACAAAAAAATCTAGCTTAATAAATCAATTAATTAGAGAGGGAGTCTGGCTGTGTTTGCCAGGTTGAGGTGCAGTGGCTTCAACAAGAAATCCTTGCAACCTTGAAATTCTAGGCTATAGTGGTCCTACTGTGAAGCTCAGCCACTTGAGTACCTGTGACTGTTGTTGGACACATCCATGCCACACTAATTTTTTTTTTGTTTTTCGTATAGGTGGGATGTTGCTATGTTGCCAAGGTTTGTCTCCCTCTGGTTGCAAATGCCTCGCCTGCCTTGGCCCCCCACATATGCCAATAGGAGATGTGTGAGCCCTCATGATTCTTCATCATTTGTGATAAAGAATTCAATATTCAGAGCTTAGTATATGTTACTTATATATATGTTTTTCATGTGTCCTTATATAAGTAAATGAAGACATTTAAAGATGGTTAAACGAGAAGATACAAAATGTAGGCATACCAGTACCCCACTTTGGTATTATTAACTACCCTGTTTCCCTGAAAATAAGACATCCTCTGAAAATAAGACCTACTTACAGGAATGATAAGACGTCCCCTGAAAATAAGACCTAGCGCATCTGTGGGAGCAAAACTTAATATAAGACACTGTCTTATTTTCAGGGAAACAGGGTAACAGTGTAGTCATGTATGTCTTAACTGCTCAAGTCAGGCCACTTTCTTTCAGTATGAATTGATTATACATTCACCTGAGTTGTCTTCACAAGTGTGTACATCCTAAATTATAGTTCTAACTGAAGAAAATGACAAACATTACTAACGTAATAATAGCCAAAAATAAGCCTTTGGTTTTGTCATTTAACCCTCAGGGTCATGTGTCCTGTCAGAGTAGAGATGACTGTTCTCTTCATCAATCAGAGTGTTCAGATTGTCAGAGGTGTACACTTCTATTTTGGCTATCATAGTTATTTGCCCCGGCCTGTGGGGCTAGTTCAACAGGGACCTAGGGTAGGGGTGGTGAGAGAGTGAAAGAGACAAGAGACACGAGGAAATGAGAGCAAGACAGGATTCTGATCAAGCTCTAAAAAACTTTATTTTTTAACTGCTATATAAGCACAAGCAGAAGGGGAAGTGTGCTCAGGGGTATGAGAGGGTGGGGAATTCCCAGTAGCAGGTGTGGTAATCCAACAGTCAGAATGTTCATTTTGCCTAGGGCAGTAACCTTCCAAGCACCTGACTTATTGCGATAAGTTTCCATGGTGAGCTTGCTCTTAAGTTTTGGCTCCCGGCACTTTCTGGCTGTGAATATTCCTGATAAGCTTTTTCTTAGGTTTTGGCTCCCGGCATCTCCTCCCTTTTTATATTTTCAGTGAGGCAGCTTAGGTGGGAACGAGGAATGAACGTCTCATCTATTGACCTATGGGGGGAAGTATTGACCTGATTCCTCTTGCGGGATTCAGAAGTTCCCACATTCTAGGTGGCTCTTGGTGTCTTTTGGGGAGGAGAGGCAGAGCCTTTTAATGGTGTGGTCCTTCGGTGGACAAGTCAAATATTGACACCAACCTCTATGCAAATCAGGTTTGCTTCCAAGGGGACTCAGAGTGGATGATAGTGTCCTCCCTTTGCAGTGCTTTGCCTCACACCCCATATAGGTACCCACGCTGTGTTCATACTAGGTCAAACCAACATGCATAGATCTGAGTTCTATGCAGCTCCTAAAGGAGGTCCATTGTTCTCAGGTTCTGCCAGGCCTCTATCAACCAAATCGAGTCTGTGATAATATATTTGTAAGGGTTTAGATAGCCAGGAGTCAATTTGTTTTTTTTATAAAATCAATTAATCTGTTGAGCATAAAGGGTCCAGTAACTTTTACAGTTAGGGTGAGTTTGATCAAATAGAAAACACAGGGCTGGGGCAACTTTTCTGGGCTGAGCTTTAAAATCTGTAAAGTTAAGAAAAATAGCTGACTGGCAACCTACAGTTGGGCAGTCAGCCATAGCCAGGAGGTGGCCAAACTGTTTAGTTCCAGCATAGTCTGTATAATTTTCTGTCAAGAAGAAGCACCAAGCAAATGGGTTGGTGACTCTTACATCACCTGATGTTAAGGGAGAGACCTGGTTTGGGAAAATTGTTGACACGAACAGCAGCAGCATGCAAGGTCCTTTCATTTTCCTGAAAGAGAAGGGACAAGTATTCTCAGGGAAGAGATGGTTCCCTGGATAAGCTTTCATTATTAACCTGTTTTATTAATCTTTCGGGTAGCCAATGAGCAGCTCCTTCTTTGCTATTGTAAACACAGGCTGACCCTCTTGCCCATATGAGGACTGGGTCTGGTCCATTCCATTTAGAGGTAAGAGGATCTTTCCACATTACTGTGGCATGGCTGTTTTTAGTCTCAGAGTGCCAGAGACGATCAGCAGCAGTTTTTCCCTGAGCATCCATGCTCAAAAAATTAAGGACAAATAAAGCAGGCCCCTCTGGAAGTTTCCCTCGTTTGCATCAGGGGCATACTGAGAGAGGGGGCGGGTGTGCCACCTTAGGCTCGGTGCATTCTCTGGAAAAGTGGCCTGATTGTTTGCAATTAAAGCAAGTCTTAGGCTGGCTATTAGGATAAAAATCCTTAATAGCAGCATCAATGGCAAGTCCTATGGCATGGGCGGAACCAATGCCTGCACATAATTTGATATAGTCAGAGATATTGGCACCGCAGCGGTGCAGACATATGGCAGCCTGGCAATTGGGGTTGGCATTTTCAAAGGCAATATGTTTAATAAAGGTGCTTTCACTTTCTTCCTGCCCAAAGAGCTGTTCAGCCGCATCCGTAAGGCAGCTGATGAAATTACTGTAAGGCTCATTGAGACGTTGGCGGATTTTAGCCAGGGAAGTAGTGGCTGCTCCTTTAGGAGGAAGCTGTCTCCACGCCTTGAGACCTGCAGTTTGAATTTGCACCAAAAGACCAGGAGGGAATCGAGCCTGTTTTTCATTAGTATCATAAGGGCTTCGTCCCAAAAGTTTGTCTTTGGTCCATTCCCGTGCAGTCCTACTTTCAGAATTGCAAGCGACTATTTCTCTACAATTTTCAACAAATTCAGTTTTCCAAAGAACATAGTCATTGCCTGTTAATGTAGCAAGGGCTGTAGAATACCAATCATTAGGTGTGAGCCAGCGATCACTCAGACTTTCTGTTAAGGAAATAGTAAATGGATCCACTGGGCCATAATTAGTTACTGCCAATTTAAGGTCTTTTACATGTTAAAAGCAAATGCAGAGATAATTCAGATTTATAACTTCTACTCTTATGTTTTCAGCATCCTCGTAAGGCTCATTTTCATTATCAGAGTCTCCCAAGGTAGCACCCTCATTAATTTCCTCCCCATCATCTGAGTCAGGGGGGTCTTCTGCACCTTCAATATTCTTATGGGAACTATCGGGGGGAAGTTGGGATTTACTTCTGGTGACCGGGAAAGCTAGTACAGATTTAGAGGCTTTCTGGTTTGGT
>CAUYPK010030367.1:0-13552 GCA_963574355.1 Loris lydekkerianus
ACTCTATACATTGATGCTGTTCATTTTTTTCTACTTTTAATTTTTTTTATTCTTTTCAGCCTATTACTATATGATGTCATTAAGCAATTTTCGGCCAATTTTTCTCTACGAATTCAAATTGAACCAAAGCACTGCCGAAAAAGCCCGAAAAATTAACCAGGCATTTGGCAATGATAGTGTTAATGAACGCACTGTTCGACGTTGGTTTGCAAAATTTCATTCTGGAAATTTTAGCCTCGAAGATGAGCCCCGAAGTGGTCAATCTAGAGTAATCCAGGATGAGGATTTGAGGACGCTGGTGGAAACTGACCCATCACAAACGGTGCGTGGGATGGCGGAAGAACTGGGTGTCAGCTCCCATGTGGTTTTTAATGGTTTAAAATGTATTGGAAAGGTCAAAAAGCTTGAAAAGTGGGTGCCCCACAATTTAAACAATCGGCAGAAATTGTCACGTTTCAAGGTTTGTTCTTCATTGCTTTTGCGCAAACAAAATGATCCTTTTTTGGATTGGATCATCACGTGTGATGAGAAGTGGATTCTCTACAACAATAGGAAACATTCATGACAGTGGTTGGACACTGATGAGCCACCCAGGCACTTCCGAAAGGCGAAACCCCACCAAAAAAATATCATGGTTACTGTATGGTGGTCAGTGGCTGGTGTGATTCACTATAACTTTCTGCAACCAGGCCAAACCATCACAGCAGAGTCCTATTGTGAGGAAATCGATGAAATATACCAAAAATTACGTCAGCAGCAGCCAGCACTGGTCAACAGAAGAGGTCCGATCCTGCTCCACGACAATGTCCGGCTGCACGTCTCACAAATCACCGTCCAAAAATTAAAGGAATTGAGCGTGGAAGTTCTGCCCCACCCACCATGCTCCGCAGACCTCTTGCCAACCGATTACCATCTTTTCAAGCACTTCAATAACTTTCTCACCTGTAGAACCTTTGCCAATCAGGACCTAGCAAAAACGGCCTTCGTTGACTTCATCGAATCCCGAGCACCCAATTTTTATGCTGATGAAATTAATCAACTTGTGTTACGTTGGCAAAAGTGCACTGATTCAAATGGCGCTTATTTCGATTAAATTGAATAAATATTCACTGAGATATTACAGTTTAAAGTAAAAACGAACAAAACTTTTGAAATGACCTAATATATACGCAAGAGACCACACCATAAAAGTAGGAGTGAATTAGTTCTGAACTTCAGGCTACTCTAGATTCTCTCTTAAATAATTTATAAATAAGTCCCCAAAGGATCAAACTAATCTACAATTAACTTATCTTTCTATTGGGAAGAGGTCTAACGCTCTTAAAGGAAAATTTAAATAATTGGAAATCAAAAATGTGAGATTTGTAATGTCTGGCAACCAGTGCAAAATATTAAAATATGAAGAAAAAGGAAAATGTAGTCCATTACCAGGAGAAAAATCAATCTAAAGAAAAAGACCCAGAAATGACAGGGATGATAAAATTAGCAGGTAAGCACATTTAAAAAGTTATTATAAATATATTACAAACATTAAAATATGTCCAGGAAAATACGAACATAATAAAAAAGGTGATGTGAAGAAGAATAAAATGTAATTTTTTAGATGAAAAATTATACTGAATAGCACTTAACAACAGATCAGATTCTGTGGAAGAAGATATCAGAATATGTCAATAAACTTGAAACACAGAAATAAGATCTATTCAAAATGAATCACAGAGAGGGAAAAAAACTACTAAGGGAAAAACAAAAACTGAACAGAATCTTCCTATGATAACATGAAATGGTCTAACATACAAGTAATTAAAGTTTCATAAGGAGAAAACTATATATGTTTGCGGAAGGACAATGGCAGAAAATAAAAATATCTGAAGAAATGAAAAATGGCAGACAAAATGTTCTAAATTTAATGACAGCTATAAACTCGTAAATCCAGAGAGCTCAATAAAATCCAAAAAGGACAAACTTACAGTCACACATATATACAAACACAAATGTGGACACACACACATGAATGCACATCATAATGATACTGCTCACAAATAGAGATAAGAGAATTTTAAAAAATATTATAGAAAAATATACATCATATCATAAAAGGAAACATAAGATTGATAACGGATTTATCATCCATGACAATAAAATTAAAATACAATGGAATTGGAAGGAAAAATATTTGTCAGCTTGAAAGTCTATCTATAGTGAAACTATTTTTAAAGCAAAAGCAAAATAATAGCTTTTTCAGACAAACTAAAGCTAAGAAAATTTGTCAACAGCAGGCCTTTACTATAAGAAAGAATAAAACTTCTTCAAGCAAAGGAAAAATGATGCTAGATGGAAACTCGAGTTTAAAGAAATAAAATAATACTGGCAATGTAAATATGTTAATGTATGATTTTTTTCACTTATATAAATTATTTAAAAGAAAAGTGACTGTTTAAGACAAAATGAATAACAAGCATGGGTTATAACACATGCAGCAGTAAAACATGATTCAATGAATGGGAGAAGGGCAGTGAAATTAAGTTGTATTAAGTGGAGTGATATCAATACAATGTCAAAATTGATTGTGGTAAGTTAAAAATGTATATTATAAACCATAGAGTAATCATTAAAAATAGAACTAAGATACTACCAATAAGCTAATAATGGGATAAACTAAATCCTTTAAAAAGTGTGAAGTTAATCCAAAAGAAGGTAAGTAAATACAAAAAAAAAAAAAAAAAAAAAAAAGGAAAAAGAAAAAGAACAGATGGGGCACAGAAAACAAATAGCGAGATGGCAGATATAAACCTAATCATATTAATAGTTTTGTTAACTATTAAAGGCCCAATATTCCAATTAAATAACAAAAATTATCAAATTGAAAAAAGGCAAAAAGAAGACCCAAAATAGATTTGTCTGCAAGAAGCATATTTTACATACAAAGGCATAAATAGCTTAAAAATGAGAAGATGAAAAAAATATACCAAGAAAGCATAAATATAAACAAAACTGAAAAGTCTTAACATCAGAAATAGTGACCTTTAGACCAAGGAATTCTTCCAGCTACAAAGAGGGACTTTATAGTAATAGGATCAATTCATCAAGAAGAAATAATAATTTGTCTATTCAGAAAATAGTAGAATTTCCAAATACATGAAACACTATTCACAGAACTAAAAGGAGAAACAGGCAAATGTTTGGTTACAGCTGGAGATTTTAAACTCCTCTCTCAGTAAATAATAAAACAGGTAGACAGAAAATCAGTAGAGAGAAGCAAAATCTGATCTGTGCTATCGACTGAAAGCAATTGGCTTTATAAGAAAACTCACTATGATACAGTAGAAAACACTTCCTTTCCTAGTGCATATGGAACAAATCACTAAGATTGACCATATTCTAGACCATAAAGCAATTTTCATCAACTTCAAAAGAATCAAAATCATACGGAGTATGTTCTCTAATCACAAGAGAGTTGGTTAGAAACCAATAACAGAATATTGGAAAATGGCCAAATAATTGGAAATTAAAGAACACACTTCTAAATAACCCTAACAGTAAAATAAATAAATAAATGAATCTCAAAGGGAATTAGCAAATATTTTAAACTGAAAAACACAATGATTTATAGGGCAAGTCTCAAAGTTAAGTTGTTACTTTTCTCGGTATTCTAGAAATCCCTTATTATATTGCTATCGTAATCAAGTTTTTCATTACTGTTAACTTAATCCTAATCAGTCCTCTCTGGCTATAGGTCCTCTCCCCATCTTCTGGGCATCCACCCCAAAAGTGGTGGGACAGTGGCACAATCCCTGGATTGGAATGAAGTCTTGACTTTGCCAACAGCCAGTTGCTATGGTCTGAAGGTCTCCCCCCAAATTTATATGTTGAAACTTAATCTCCAATGTGATTAGTGTTAAGAGGTGGGACTTTAAGAATGTGATCAGTACAGGGGCTCCACCCTCGGGGATGGGACTAATGCCCTTATAAAAGAGGCTTTAGAGAGCTGCCTAGCACTTCCTCTTTTACCCATGTGAGCACACAACAAGGAGGTGCAAGCCCTCACCAGACCCTGAATCTGCAGGCACCTTGATCTTGGACTTCCCAGTCTCCAGAACTGTGAGAAAATAAATTTCTGCAAATTGTAGTATTTTATCACAGAAGCACAAACAGACTAAAATACCAGTCCAGTCATTTCCCTTAACTGAGCCTTATTTTTCACATGTTAAGTGACAAAATTGGGCAGAATGATCTCAACAACAGGTGACCAACATATCACAAGTGGCCTTGTCACCAAAATCCCCAAATCTCAAGAAATTCCCTAGTTTTAGAAAACCATGTGGTTAGTGGTTTCTATTCTAAAGATCCTCCCAACTCTAATACTTCATTACCCAAAGCTTTTCACTAATATTTTACTTTGACAATATTTTTCTTTTCATGTCATCTTCTTGATTTTGTTCTCTTAGAGGAGTTTTGGGTAAAAGTTTTCAACCTTTGACAAAAAGTTCTTGACCTTGACTAAATGTTGCTCCAGTTCTGGAAGAACTTCATGTCCTTTGATCAGACTCAACCCAAGTTAACCTGGTTTTCCATTTCCATCATGAAGAGACCATTTAGGGAAGTAAGACAATTTTCAGATTTTTTTCTAATTCTTAATATTCTATATGTTTCCATGTTGTATATTATTCTGTGGTGGTTCTTGGGATATCCACTAAGTCTACCTCAGCTATATGACAGGTTAGCCCAAAGGAATGGCTATTGGAATCAGTACACCGGATGACTGGTGACGTTAATCAATTGTTCTTCCCTTAGTTTTTCCTCATCCTTTGATTCCGTTCTTTGGACACTTTCATAATTGTACTCTGTTATTCTAGTCAGTTGAGGGGAAAAAATCAAATTGTAAAGTGGTGACTCCTCATTGCCTTTCTTAGAGGGAACAGACAAAAATGGAACTAATCTACCACACATGCCTACTCTTAAACTCATTATTTTCAATCATATAATACACTAATTATATAATTAAATATGATTAATATACTAATTTTTTCTGTCATCCATGGAAAACACACAAGGAAAGGGAGAAGATGCCTCCTCTAATGCCTCAAAAGAATTGACAAGATAACACAAGCTATGGCTTTCACATTTGATAACAGGAGGTCAACATGAAAATTAAACTATATCATAAACAAACCATGGCAGTTTGTTGGAAGGCATTGGGTTTCTCTTTAAAACATGATACTTCAAAGAAATAACTAAAAAATAAATACATCTGCATAATATATTATAAATCGCCTAGTGATTTTTAAAATTAGAAGAAAAATGAAATAAGCATCATAGAGGAATATGTACATGGATGATGCATCTTACTAGATATTACAGTTACATTAAACGGACTTTACTTGTCTCTTTTCTAGATGAAATCTCTGCTTAAAAAAAAAAATAAAAGAAACTACAGCATTTCTTCTAAAAAGCCCCTGAATACAGCAAAAATTTGATGTGTGTGGTAGTGGAGTTAAGAAAACCTCTGAATTTTGTATTATTCTGTGCATTGGTCCCAAAATAGTGCTAATGTTTATTCTCCAAGAGAACAAGTCTCCTAGTTTTTGTTTGCAGCTTCCTCCAAAACTAAGACTCAGACATAAATTTATGGAAGTTGAGTTGAAGACATTTAGAGTGACAGTTCATATTGTATTCATAATTACCCACTCTCCTCACCACATGTGCCAGATACCATATTGGCCTGTTACGCAAATGCAGTGCTCCTGAATCTACCACATATGCCCAGGCAAGTCTACAGCCCAGAGAAAGAAATTATACTTAAAATAAGCCTTTTAACAAGAGAAGGGTCTACCCCTGTCTCCAAATTATCAGCTCTGGAACCCTGTCCCACCATCAGCTTTAGGACACCTCTGCTTTTGGAACTATTCCCATTTCATATGTAGGAGCATGTGTGCTGTAGCTTTAAAGATGGCATACCAAGTCTTACAATTACTTGTTCTCTAGCCATTATGCTTCAGCATGAATAACAGGGTTTCTGCCATGGCCCAGTACTTAAGTACACATATTTTTACTGAGATCAAGAAGCTGGGCTTCAATCCCTGCTTCAGTAACCTGCATAGGGTTCCAGGACCCCCCTCTCCCAGGAACTGTGTCTATAAGCAGCTCTTTCACCTTTGTGAACTCATCAGGTGAGGAAGCCTAACCCTTTCCAGGATGACCTTGCTCATCACCTAGGAAGTTTGGGCTTTTCTAGTGACTCCTTCCTTCATGCAGCAGCATGAAAACAAGTTGAATTCTCTTCTGGACAGTTGTGAAATCCAGAGAAAGGCTTAGACTTGACTCAGGGGACAATGAGAACCCAGGCTAAGTGCTTAAACAGGAATGCACATTAATGAAAGTGGCTTTCAGGAAAAAAAATCTGGCAAGAGTAAAACAATGACTAAATACGAATAAATCTGCCTCGTACACAGCCCATTAGGTCCATTCATACTGCCTTTTTCCTGATCATGGATGCAAGTTTATATTGCTCCTCACTTCTGACTCTGAAAGTGAACCAAAAATAAGGGTTTGAGAGGCTGGTTATTCTTATCCTCTCTAGCAGGTTCTTTTTCTCCTTTATATCACTTCCATCTTTAGTAAAACAAAAACCTGCTGCCTTTATGACAAGAATGATAAAAACAGGGATGGTGATAATACTTAGAAAATGTCCAGAGTAAAATTGAAACCAACTTAGGCATTCTCAAATGTCTTAAGTGCCTCTCCAAATATTTGAGCTCCAAAACAATTCAAATGCCTTTTGTAGGACGTTTTCCATTTTTTTCTTAATCCCAGGTGGGCTTTACGGAAAACAGAATTCAAGTACTTCTTATCCCTTCACACTGGAGTAAACCAAATGTGATTTGGAAGGAGCTATCTGATATTCAAGAAAACCTTTCTACTTTTTAATAAAAGTTTGTTTTTTCCTTAAAAGAGGGAATAAGAAATCTAATGCAAACCAAGTCAGAATGTTGCAAGTATAACTAGAAACCTAAGCCACAATTATTCAACTGAGTGTGTTTCTTTGTTTTCCAATGCCCCACTTCTTTGTCCATTTTAAGAGAGATTTCATATCCATGATGTAATTTTCACCCTTAACTCTCAATGCCCATTTTCACGGCCACAGCAGAGATCAGTCAGCTAAGCTAATGTATAATTGATGTGGGTGTAGATTTTACCCCCAGCCCAAAACAAAGGGAAAACAACAGGCACAGAATGCCCAGAAGAAGGGAATAGGGAAGATTGGAATTCATTGAAAAGAAGCCAATAAAAAAGCAGACTGACTTAAAGTATGGCAGATAATATTTGAAGGAACCCTAGAACTCATGTATAGAAAAATGAGTGTAAGAGCGGGAATTTAACAGCTCTGCAATGTTCTTGGGTTCATTTCTCTGTCCCTTCCACTCAAGCAATCTTTAGACTGCTTAGGGACAGTACTTATTAGCTTGGGCAGTGGGAGAGGGGAAAAGCCTAGTTCAAGATCACCTTGTACACATGTCCATTCTTAAAGACTGATGAACATCATAGCAAAAACAAACACACCTTTTCAGAAGCAAGTAACTGAATTTGAAAACCTGGGTTTGAGTACAGTCTTTGTGAACTTACAAATTTACTAGCTGAGTAAACAGGGCAATTCACTAAATACTTAAAAACTCAGTCTCCTGATTTGGTTAAATTGGATACTCATTCCACTTCACGGGTTAGTGCAAGAATGTGTCATTCTAGAGATTGTCATCAGTACTGTCTATCCACGTGCTCCCTTTTTCTCCATTTGAAAAAGGGAGTAGCAAATGGAGCACCCAGTGGAATATCTGAAGCAGACGTTCTTTCCCTAGCACTAGTATTAGAAAGGACTAAAGTGCCCTAAAACTGACTTTGAAATTATAAAATACCTAACAAATTTTAAAAGAAAGACTTTACGTTATTGAAAGAGATCTGAATACTGGGTGAGAAAATGCAATGAAGTCTCCCTAGAAGACAAGACAGAGACTGTCCAGGTAAGCTGGGTTGTTTTCACTTACTGGGTAAAAATCAATTTGCCTCAGGGGTGTGAAACCACCTGGGGAAGGGCTGTGCCAGAGTGGTCTGAACCTCCATCTGTCAGAACCTACCTCATCCAGACATTTGCCAAGCCTGAGTATTGGCCTCACTAGTTTGGATTTATAAAAGACCTGGACTTTTGGATGTCTCCTGGACTAGGGGTGACCCAAGGCCTGCCAGGTTTCACCAGATCACAGGATAACTTGTCCCTGCCAAGACTCCTCTGGGCTGAATTGACACCTTGAGCTTCTAGAAAAATAATTCAGTCATTAAGAATGGAGAAAGTCGGGATCCTTAGGGAAAATAAATGGTCTGCTCAAACTGGATAGCATGAATAGAGTTTTTGAAAAAAAACAAAAACATTTTTTTAAAGTGTGGATAGACTGTAAGGAAAGAGTGGGAGGGGGAAGGTGGAGAGAATTACTGACTTTAAACATAAGGTGTTGAAAAAGCCTTTGAAGTTCCCCCAGAAGTGAAGAAATCTGTGTATGGGACATAGCCGGCCTAGAGTGATACTCCTATCCTTGGTGGGGGGACCTCTCAGGGAATATATATGCCCCCCATGCCCAATTCCACCTCTCTCCACTCCTCCTTATCTCCTGCCATTGCTAAAGCCAACTGAAAGCCAGAGGTCAAGGGAGTCCCTTTGTCTGATCTATGTAGGCCTGCTTCTCAGGACACAGAGCAACATGGAAGACGCACCACAGGTCAAAGCATCAAGAGATTTGCTATTTGCCTAACGTTATCTGTTGAATTATGTTCCCCTCCAAAGCTATGTTGCTGTCCTAATTTCTACTACTTCAGAATGTGCTCTTATTTGGAAATAGAGTCTTTGCAGAAGTAACCAAATTAAAAGGAAATCATCAGTTGGGCCCTATCCAATGTGCCTGTGCCTTATAGAAAGTGGAGATTCAGACACAAAGACACACACAGAGCGAGAAGACCATGTGAAGACATACAGGGAGAAGGTGGTTATACCACAATGGCTGCCCGGGATCCCAAAACACCAAAAGGCAAGAGAGGCCAGGAGGGGTTTTCCCCTAGCGTCATCAGAAGACCTTAGTTGGTACCTTTGATTTCAGACTTCTGGCATCTAGAATTGTGAAAAAACAATTTTCTGTTGTTTTGAAACCACTCAGTCTTTGTGGTGTTATGGTAGACTTCAGAGGCCAATATACTTGCTAAGGTGCAAGTGGCCCATAATTAAGCAGCCTTAATTTTTCAGAGTAGGTGTTAGCTTCAAAATGGGCCTCAGAGAAGATTAAATCCAACCTTTTTACTTTACAAATAGGAAAATTGAGACAAAAGAGAGACTTGCTTACAGTCACACAACGAGTAACCAAACTTAAGCAACAGAGGCCCATGAAAGCTTTCTGTCTGCCCCAACAAGAGGTCAGGGGCATAATTCTCAACTTAGCTAAACCAACACATTGCACAATGCTCTGCCACACCCCTAGGGTATTATCCATATTATCCATATTATCCATATTCAGAATAAATGACAAGGGCCATGCTTTCCTGAACTTTCACATCTCTGCAGTACCAGCAACTTTCAAAGGGAGACCCAGCTAAAGAAAACAATTCAGAAGTGAAAATTTGCCTCTACTTTTTCTTAACATTAAAGAAGAATGTCTAATAACTCTGAGAAAGACTACCACAAATTCTCTAGAACAAAGTGTTTTCCTTCCTTGTGAATTAGCCATAAAAAGTGTGACCCAAACAAAACTCATTGTTTGAAGATTGACTACCCCTCATATCCTAAAGAGATGATAAGAAACTACACAGTTAATAGTTCCAAGAAGAGAGAGAGAGAAAGAGTGAGCAGGGAAGCTCCACCCAGGAGCTAATAGATTTCCTATAGTACTATGATCTTTCTTATCTACAGGGAAGTTTTGTTTTCTTGTCAATCAATCCCAGCAGATCTTCTGAGGATTGACCACACCTTGGGCTGGGGAAATCTCAGGAAGGAATGTGGGAAGGAAGAGGGGAGAGGCGATTTCCTTAGGGGCCAGCTGCTGGCAAGTGTCCGTAGCCTGGGAAAGTGGTGGTATAGGAATTCCTCTCCTGGAGAGCAGCCAGAACAGCAGGAACAATGCTGTGAGCCGCTGATGGTGACTCCCAGGTCACGCCTTGAGCAGCATCGTCCACAGGCAGAGGGTTATGCCAGAACACATTCTGGACTCTCAGTGTGGTGGTTGCTTTCCTTGTTCAATCCAGCGATGTTCTGAGGCTAGCTCTTCTCCAGAGAGGCAATTAGCTTCACCCAAGATTAAAGCATCAGAATGACTGAAAAGGCAGACCGCAGAAGAGAAGCCCTGTAAGGACTTCCCAATTGCCAGTTTCATGGCTCTTGGCTGATGGTTCCCCGAAGGAAACTGTGCTTTGACGACCAAAGTGAGCCCTTTATTTGTAGTTTCTGCTTCAGCTGCAGAGACATAAGAACTTGGGGTGGTATCTTCCCGATAAGGCAATTCAGAAATTATTTAACAGTTAAAGGGCGACGCCTGGTACACCCATGATGTTTGAGGACAGTGGAGGCACAGAGACTTTCTGCCTTTGCCAAAGCACCACTGACAGTAACACTCATTTAGTAGAAGTTCAAATAGCCTATTTCTACATCAGTCTTTCTCCTATTTAGAAAAATTTCTTCTTTCACTTTCAAAATTAAGGTACCCTGTTGAGAAGCATTTTATTGTTATGAGACAAAATTTCTTCCAGCTAGATCAAGGCAGGGAAAAGTCAAAATAAATCAAGAAAAGTCAATTTTAAAATGTCTTATTTGAAACCAAATTTCCTCCTTCTTCAGGGCCTCACGGGATCATGTATTTGCCTCCTTTTCTCTTTCCCTCTAATGAGCAGGGTGCAGAGCCAGACCTTCCGGAGCATTTTTTTTTTTGGAAGCTCCGTAGCCTTCTAATTTGGTACATTAGTGACCTCTAGAGGACAGGATTTTGTTCCAGGCTCAATGTTAATGTTAAAAAAAATTCATTGCTCTGGGGACAATGTGAGTACATTACCAATTTTATAACGGGAAAATACTTTCTGGCCCTTATAGGGCACAAAAGGTTTTAAAAAATGATCTTCCTAGAGGTAAAAACTTCACCTGTAAATGAACAGATTTTGGTGTTGATGAAAATCTAAAAAAATTGATGTATTTGTTTTGTTCTGCCGAGACGTAGCCCAATTTCTGATGGCTTCCCAACACTGCTGAAACATCAGTGGAGGATGTGTTTAGCTATCGTTTCCCTACTCCCTATCCCTCAGTGCCCTGCCCAATGCTCAAGAATGTCAGAAATAAACCCCTCTAAGCCTATAGGGCTTTGCATTTCCAGGATGTCAGTGAAGTAGCCAGCAATGCTTTACCATGTTTTCCTTCTCCGGCAGAACTTTCAATAGTGGTGAGATAGATTAGGGAGGTTCTTGGGCCATAGAGATTGAATTGAGGTATGATTTGCACAATGGGACTGTGACCTCTACAACCCTTCCAAAGGTCCTGGGGCAGAGATGCCTTTCATTCACACAGAGAGAAAAGAGCTTTGCATCACTTATACTCTTAGGCAGTAACATAAATTCCCAACTACATAGTGTGAATTTTTAGGCTCCCCCTAAGTGGCTCACTGACTGGGCCTCCCTATTACTCAAGAGGATCCCTAAAAATGAGCCATGAGAAAGAAGATTGGACAGGACTCACTATGCCTCCTCCCCTTCTTAGATATGTCCTTTCTGACTCACTATCAGGCCTAAGGTCACACAAGACCTACGTGCTTTTTCTCTATTTAACAGATCCTTTATCTGAAGCATTCCTTTTCTCTGACTCCTGGTCTTTTAGACAAAGCCTAACTCTTTCAGTCAACTGTCAGCTAAAGAATCTTTAAACCCGGGCACCCTCCTAACCCCTGGAAGAGCTGCTTCAGGACCCACGATCTGCACCCTCCTGGACCTGCATAAGAGCTGCGCTGCGACCCATGATTCGCACCCTCCTAGAACTCTGGAATAGCTGCTCCAGGACCCGTGATAGGCACTGGAAGAGCTACAAAGCACTGGCAATCTGCACCCTCATGGACCTGTGTAAGAGCTGCACTGTGGGTCCCTCCCGGACTTCCAGAAGAGCTGCCCTGGATCGAGATCAGCATGCGCCCAGACCTCCTTAAGAGCTGTGCCAGCCAAACTCCCAGTAAGAGCTGCACAAGGACCCCTCAGGGCTTCCCCATGGCCTGATCAGGAACTCTGGGAGCCTACAACTCCAGATCCTCCTACCTGTACCATCCCTGCCTCCATACCCCCCTCTAATCTGGCCAGGGACTGTGGTAGCTACGTGCTGTGGAGCCCTCCCTGCCTCTGGGCAGAGCCCTTCTCCTGGCCAGAGACTGATAGAGCCTTGGGCCCTCTGTGCCAAAGTCACTGGGCACCAGGCACTCCCAGAACTGTGTGCACAACCCCCTGCCATGTTTCTGGATCCAGGGGTATCACACTCCAGAGCTGCTCCCACAACCAGAACTCCTTGGCTGGGGCAGCCCCAGAGTAGATACACAGGGTCACTCCCTACAAAGATCCAGCAACAATAGAGTGATCCTCCCAGGGTCTAATCTCAGAGAGACACCACCCAAACTCTGAGGAGGGCCAGAGGCAATGATGAAAAACAATCATTAGACGAAATCAAGGGAAAAACTCTGGCACTATGAATAATTAGAGTAGATCAACTCCCCCAAGGAACAATGGTGCAGATATGGCACAAGATCCCATGCACAAACAAATAGCTGAGATATCAGAAATCATATTCACAATCTGGATAGTAAATAAGATCCAATTAGAATTCCAAGCAGTAACCCAAAAGATGTCTCAAGAATTCAACGAATTCAAAGACCAAATGACCAAAGATTTTGACACATTGAGACAAGACGTTGCAGCTCTTAAAGATCTGAGAAACACAGTAGAAACCCTCAGTAACAGAATGGAACAAGCAGAAGTAAGGATTTCTGACATCAACAACAAAGCTTTTGAATACTTCCAAACTTTCAAAGAAGAAGAGAAATGGAAAGGAAAAACAGACCACTCTCTCAGAGAGCTCTGGGATGATTCAAAGAAAACTAACATTCGTCTTATAGGGATCCCTGAAAGTGATGAAGTGCCTTCACAAGGCACAGAGTCTCTTCTCCATGAGATTATGAAGGAGAACTTTCCAGATATGCCAAGAGGTTCTGAAATTCAGATAGCAGACAGTTTCGGAACTCCAACATGACTCAACCTGAATAAGACATCCCCCAGACACATCATAATCAATTTCACTAAAGTTAATATGAAGGAGAAAATTATGAAAGCTGCCAGATGAAAGAAAACCATTACCTACAAGGGGAAGAATATTAGAATAACTGCAGATCTCTCTGCTGAAACCTTTCAAGCTAGAAGAGGATGGAAATCAACTTTTAATCTCCTAAAACAAAATAACTTTCAACCTAGGATCCTGTACCCAGCTAAACTGAGCTTTATTTATGAC
>CAUYPK010030371.1:0-42392 GCA_963574355.1 Loris lydekkerianus
CTCGAGCTCAGCCAGCAGGATCTTGTTCTGCTGCTCCAGGAAGCGCACCTTGTCGATGTAGTTGGCAAAGCGGTCGTTCAGCTCCTGCAGCTCCACCTTCTCGTTGGTGCGGGTGTTCTTGAACTCGGTGTTGATGGCGTCAGCCAGCGAGAAGTCCACCGAGTCCTGCAGCAGTCGCACGCCGGGCACGCTGCTCCGCAGGCGCACCGCCGAGGAACGGGTGACAAACGCGCCGCCCGGGGACGAGGAGTAGAGGCTGCGGCTGGTGCTGGGGCGCAGCGCGCTGCCCAGGCTGTAGGTGCGAGTGGACGTGGTCACGTAGCTCCGGCTGGAGCTCGGCCGGCTCGCGGTGCCGGGGCCACCGAACATCCTGCGGTAGGAGGACGAGGACACGGACCTGGTGGACATGGCTGCGGAGGGTGGTGGTGGGCTGGGCAGCTGCGGCGGTGCGGACGGGCTCCTCCGGGAGGTGAGGCGAGCTAGGGCGCGGTGGGTGTAGGCGGTGGGAGCGCTGCTGCGTCTCTGGCGCTGGGACCCCGGGGCGAGAGTGGCAGAGGACCGGACCCCGCCAAAGGCGCTGTTTATATGTAATCTGGCTAGAAAGGAGGGTCCCTCCCAGCCGCCAGGCGCGCCAGCCAATGGGGACCCGGTTAGCAGCGGGGAAGGTGGGCGGGGGGTTGGGGCGGGGGTGCCCTCCAGCCTTCCTCCTCTGCGGCCCGGGACTGGGCAGCGTCCCGTTACTTCTTGGGTTGGGCTGGGATTTTCGGGGGCTTTCCTGATGCTGGCCCCAGCTCTGCTCACGCCTGGGGTCGCGCGGTGGAGGGGGGACGCGCCTAGCCTGGACCGGAGGGGGTCCCAGACACCGACCCAAAGGGGCGTGGGACTAGGCGCGCGGGTGGGAGGGGCGCGTGGCAGCCACCGAGCTGCGGTCAGCTGGGAGGAGGCGGCGAACCTGCGGGCAGAGAAGCAGGAAGAGGGGCAGAGAGGGATCCTGCAGATCGCAGGGCGCGGAGAAAGAAACAAAGAGCGCCCGAGATTGGAGCGCAGCATGGGGGGTGCGGGTAGCCGGGACGCAGGGCACAGGCCCCTCGAGCAGCCTCGCTCCCTGCCCACTTTGAATTCGGGGCCGCTCCAGTCTGCGCCTAATCTGGCTGGGGGGTGGGGTTCCTGTTTGGAACCGAATGGGTTCAGTCCAGCGTAGGACCGCTGAAGCTACGAGGAGGCTGCCGGCCGAGGAAAGCCCAAGGGAGAGGGGTGGGGTAGCTGAGTCACCTGCAGTGACTCACTGAGTCTGGCTGCCCCGCCGAGGTTGAGGGCTCTTAGCGGTTCAGGGAGAACCGTTAGACGAGATTGACTCAAGTCTATGCGGCCCGGGCGCACAGTTTGCTCTAAGTTTTACCCACTTGGAGCTGGGCTGCAACTTTGACGTGTGGGGTCCGGCCTTGGTGAGAAACAAGAGCGCCCCTAACTTGTAAAGAACTCGCCCAAGCCTGGCTTTGCCCCAGTGTGGGACTTCTCATTAACCAGAAACTTCTGCAGATCCTGGAGAGCCGCCAAACGCGGCCTCCGGATCGGGAATTCACTCCGGGGAAGCTTTTTTTTTTTTTGCGAAGTTCCCTCCCACCCTTCGCTCCGGTCTCCTCCCGCTCTACCCCCTCCCCCCATGAAACCACACCCGACTTTTTAGCAAGATCTGAGAGTTCTAGGTGAAAGAGGAAACTCAACGTCCGTAGTTTCAAAATCAATGATCACTGGTTTTTCTGCTAGTGGAGCTCATTAAAGGTACAATCTGAGCCAATTAAAGAATTAATTATGTGTTGCTTAAGAACCCCGGTTTGATAAATGCGTTCAAATGAAAGGCAATTATATAACTCAAATGATGGGGATGTTTGGAGGAAATAGATTTATGTGCTGATTTTGGGACAGAGACGCACAATGCAGGATTCTGATGGCTTGTCTGGGAAGTGTCACACAGGTCCTGTTTTCCGCAAGAATTCATACACTTGGCCTTGGACTGAGAGAGAAAATGGTCCGCAGAACAAAAACATCAGTTCCAGGACGCGGACCAAGTGTTCTGACTCCATCACTTTAACCTTTCCAGGGAAATCACTCAGCTCAGGCGTCCTCAAACTGCGGCCCAGCCCGGGGCCACATGAAGCGGGTGAATTGTATTCCTTCCGTTTTGTTTTTTACTTCAAAAGAAGATATGTGCAGTGTGCATAGGAATTTGTTCATAGTTGTTTTTTTTTAAACTATAGTCCGGCCCTCCAATGGTCTGAGGGACAGTGAATTGGCCCCCTGTTTAAGAAGTTTGAGAATGCCTGATAGCTCAAGGGCTATTGTTTCAATATTAGTAACTCACAGGAATAAGTAGTTACCCCCCAAGGGAGAAGAGGAAAGGGAAGGCAAACCAGTCTTCCTGTGATTACTGAGCAATTGAAAAAGCTCAGGGTTTGGGGGGATTTTTTGTTTGTTTTTGCTTTTTTAGAATTCAGAAGATTTATGGGAGACTGCAAGCCTTACCTGCAGAACAATTATAACATTGATTCTACAGTGGATAAACAGGAGGAAAAAAGGCTCTCTTTGGGGGGGGGGGCAGAGACAGGGGGTACAGGAGGTTACCAGGCATTTGAGAAAAATAGTTTGGAGTTCCATGAAGGATTTCTTCTTGCTTCTTTGGACACTGTTCCTTCAGGCAGTACCTTGTTTACCATACCCAGTTAGTTCTGGCAAGTGGAGCTGTGGGCACTCAGCTGGCCCAGCTGGCCTGCTGTGGCTTTCTTTTCTTCTCTCATTCACCGGGAGGCTGGGGGTCATTCCCCATAGGCATTCCTGGGGCTTGGCACCCTGAAGGACTCGCCTGTGCCCCACACATCACCATGGTGCTCTGTCTGAGAGCCCTTTATGTAAACCACTGTTCAGCAAATGTCACCATTGTGGACTTGCCTGGAGCCCTTAGGGTGAGAAAGGCCATCTCCCTATGGAGGAAGAGAGGGTGGCCCTCACTCCTGCATGCAGTGCTGATCCCAGGGTAATGCAGCTGCACTGTTGGGGACACTCACTGATACTCACTGTGGGAAAGGAGGAAAGGCGTCGTGCAGAGTGGCGCTGTTCCCTGTTGGTGCCCATAGCAGGTCCCCCAGGGCTGTGATGACATCTCTGGGAATGGACTTGGGCCCTCCTCACCATCTGAGACCCCTTCCTCCTCACCTGTCACCATTCTGTAGCCTCAGAGCTGTGATAGGCTGCTCCCATGCCACAGCTGATGTATTTGCCTAAAATTTACAAAACACATAAAAAATATGTATGTACCACCTCTGCACATATCCACATACAGGGTTCAGTGTACTTCCTATTAGAAATGGCCATAGTTTGGTGTGAGCTACAAGAGAAGCTACAAAAATACTTTCACCCATTCTCATAAAATGCATGAGACTTAAGAATTCATTTCATTCTGAGATAAGATATAGAGAGTCTCCGATGAATTGGTGACAGCCATCATCGACAAAAATCAGCATGTCTGATTTCACATCCTTGAGTAATATAACTCAGCCTGCTAGCTACTCTACCTGTGTTCTTAGGTACCTTTTAGAAGTAACCAGTACACAGACATAGTCTTCTTGGTTTTCATGTTTATTTTTTCATTGCTATAACAACCTATCTCAGAAGTGCTAGACTAGGACACTGCTTTAAACCACCATGCGATGCAAGTTATGTGTAAATAAGGACATGGTGGTACCATTTGTAGGCCAGGCTTAAACACTACCACATCTAAAGTACTAACAGTGATTTTGGAATTTGCAAGCTGTGGCGATGTCAGTTGAATGGGGTGACTTGAACTGACAGACCAGCCAGCCGTGTGGACAGGAGCTTAGTGACCTATGGAGGCTTTGGGAAAGCTGGCTGGCAGGAGGTCACCCCAAGAGGACAGCTGCTTACGGGACTGTCTGGATGGAATGTTAGAAATGAGGAGGTGGGTAAAGTGCAAGGGGAAAAAACCACAGTGAAAAGCATGGAAATAAAGATAACAATAAAGAATATAATAAGAACATTAATTTTCGTGCCTACTGTAAATGACAGGCCCTGTGTACCCATTTAACTTAATGGTCTCACAGCACCCTGTGAGACAGACTCCCTCATCCATTTCAGAAATGAGGCTGAGACTAAGCTGATGGTTTTCTCGTGGCTGTATAACTAGAAGAGGAGGAAAGAAGGGGCAAGCATTTGAATGGAGGCTTTTCTGATTATAAGTGCACTCGTCTTTTCTCTTTGCCTTGAAGATGAAATTATGCTTACTATCCACCGGTTCAATTCACACATAATAGAGACCAACTGTGTTCCAGGAACTGAAGAAGGACAGGCCGATCAACATGGCTCTTGCTCTGAAGGAGCAGATTCCTAGAGGAATTGGGCAGACACTTAGAATAACATTTTATTTTGTTCACGTGATATACGGTGATCCACACTAGATAAGAAGGGAGATTTATTTTCACCTGTACTCTATATTTTTACTTTTACTTATGCATTCAACATTTTCACCTCGTCTTCGTCTGTCTCTGCAGAAGCATCACGTGCAAAACTTGGCCGTCTTCTCAAGCCCCCAAACCCACCAGCCACAACAGCTTCCCTTTTCAACTTTCCTGTGTGTTCAGGGCAACACAGCAACGTCGCAAGATTTGCAACTTTCGTCATTGCCCCTTCCTTACGATTGGATCCCTCAGATCCAATGGGTATCATGTCCTACAGCTTCCGAGATTCCCTCCTGTTCTGTTGCGGCCACTTATGTCCAATTCATTCCCTGCATCATTCCTGCAATACTGCAAGTGGTTTCCCTTCCTCCAGGCTCTCCTTTCTCCCCACAGTGTATCTGCGGTTGAGGGACAGCCCCCTTTTCTTATAACCTTCATTCTTAAGACTCCCTGATGATCCAAAGAGAATCGCTTACTCCCTTGCTAGAAGGTGAGCTTCCTGAAGGCAGGGATTTTTCACCAGCCGAACTCCAGTGGCTAGAGACAAGCGAGGCACATTAGTTGAAGGTGTGAATTAATATATGAGTAGTTTGTAAAAGGAAAGAAGGGAATGGGAGACTAATATTTCCTGCAGGTGATTGTGTTTAAGCATTGTGCTAAGTTACTTTAGCCATGATTGCATTTAATTTAGGAGGCATTATGATCTACAACTTTTATTTGTTTACACAGAACATATTTACTGAATATTTTCCTGGTACTCTGCTAGACACTGCGGAAAGTGAACAAGGCAGTCATGGCCCCAAACCTCTTGACATATAAAGTTGAGTCTGCAAGTGTGTGTATGTGGTACAGAGAAACAACACTCAGTAAAAGGAACACACAAAATAGTTGCAAGTGGTAATAAACACACGTTTGCTAAAGAGGAAGGCAAGGCTCCTAGCTAACCAGAGGCCTTTGAAAGCTATGCTAAGTCAGTGCATCCACCCTGATTTTCCATTGTTCTTCACCAGGCAACAATTTCAGTGGGGCCCCAAGCTTCCCCTGTTCTATAAATATGCTATCTTTCCCTACCCTCAGGGCTCTCCTTGTAGTAGACTATTCAACAGATAGATGTATCCATTTTGTTACACTGCCTGTGGTGCTTCTCAGTTTATTCATAAAAGTAGGAAACTTTTTATGCCTCTAGGGAACTTTTAGCCTTGTGCAAGAATTAAGAAGCAAGTAAAGAACTGTAACAGGTGGCCACAATGTGGGAGTGGAATGCTGAAGGGTTTAGATGAAGAAATAGTCATATCTATTTGGGGGACATCAGAATATGGTAGTATTTGAGGAATGGGTATAATGTCTACAGCTTATTATGGTAGAGAAAGGAGGCTGTACACTGATGGCACCGTCTAAGTAAAAATTGCATGGATGAGAGCGCGCTAGGGACATTGAAGGAACAGCAAGAATCTTGGAGTTGCTGGATTATGGAGCAGTTGTCGGGGAGGAGAGAATCTGAAAGCTAACATGGGACCATGTGTTGGAAGACTAAATCCCAGGGAAAGGAGTTGGTGATTAAGGTGGTGGGCAGTGGGAATTCACTGCAATTTTTGAGTAAGAGAAAGACGCGCTTGTAGCTGTATTTTAGGAGATGGAGGCTGAATTGGAGAGACGGATCCCAGGGCTGCTCGTGGTAGATAAAGTGAGTTGGTAAAGGGAGCTAGAAGCAGAATGATCACTAGAGGTTCTGAAGTCAGGGAAGAACAAGCAAAATCAAATGGGCTCTAAGCCTTCTGGACAGGGTGACTGAGAGAATAGACCTATTCCAGGTATGAATATTTAGATAGAAAATTAATTTGAAGTGGAAGATGGTTTTCAGATAGCCCAACCTTTGCTTGTATAAATTAAAGTCTCGGGTGGCTCCTATGGCTCAAGTAGTAGGGTGCCAGCACCATATACTGAAGGTGGTGGGTTCAAACCTGGCCCCGGCCAAAAACGGCAAAAAAAAAAAAAAATAATAAAAATAAATTAATAAATTAATTAAAGTCTCATGAAGCAGAAATACAACTGGATCATGTGGTCGTACGTCCTATTGCATTTCTAGTACGTTCACTTAAGGAATAGTTAATGTCCATCATCTTATATTATGCTTTAGAAGCACTGAGTGTGTTAGTCTAGTTTCCACAGCTGACATAAAATCAGAGGCTTCTTCAGTGTTCTCCAAAACAGTTCTTTTTTAGATCTGTACTATTTCATTAATAGCATTTAACTTTGGCTGTTAAACTATTAACATACAATAGAAAAAAGCTGCAACATTGCATTAGCAAGGAAAATGTATTCTGTGAATAAACCACTCACAACTTAATAGCAGCTCAATTTAGCCCAAATTATTTATAGATATAATATAAAATATATAATAAATATATATATATATTATTAAATCATAGCTGTGTGCACTAATGCAATCATGGGGTACAATGTGCTGGTTTTATATACAATTTGAAATGTTTTCATCAAACTGGTTAACATAGCCTTCACGGCATTTTCTTAGTTATTGTGTTAAGACATTTATATAATGTCTTTTTAGAAGATAGAATTTAGAATATAAATGTTTAAAACAGTTTTTAAAAGGTCAGAGGAAAAGAAACTTAAAGCTATTTTCTGAGAGCTTTCTTTCTTTTCTTTTCTTTTTGAGGCAAAGTCTCACTATGTTTCCCTCACGAGAGTACCAGAGTGCCATGGCGTCACAGCTCACAGTAACCTCAAACTCTTGGGCTTAAGCGGTTCCCTTGTCTCAGCCACCACAATGCCTAGTTATTTTTTTGTTGCAGTTGTCATTGTTGTTTTAGCTGGACCAGGCTGGTTTCGAACCCCCCAGTATATGTGTATGTCCTTCAGTGTATGTGGCTGGAGTCATAAACACTGTGCTACGACAGCCAAGCCAGAGATGTCTTTCAACATTTTGGGAGGAGCAGATAATAGTTGTCTTTAGAACTATGTATAATTTTTAACTTAATCAAGTTCTATTTCAGGATCTCTAACAGGAAAGGAACAAAAGATGTTAATTAACATATTGATGGAAAACTTAGTGAAAAAAAAAAAATTCCAGGTGATATTAGATAAAGAAGTGAAGCTAGACTTAAAGTATTCGTTCTTTTGATTAAAAGCAACAGCAACCCAAAGACAAAAAAAAAAAAAAAAAATCCACCAGCCCTCTTCTAAAAACCTGATGTCATTTGAAAGATCCCTGAAAGATAGCACCACAATTTAGTTACTGGCTGACTGAGACTATTACAAGAAAACTAGAGGTGTTTACCTAGTGGGTTATAATGTTATTTTTGCCTTTTTTTAATGATAGAAATTACATCATGTTACTGTTATAAAATTTACCAAGTGCATTGCTATCTTGGGAATTTACTTTGCCTATATCAAGGATGTCATATAGTTCCTAAGTGGTGGAAGTTTTTTTTCTGGAGATATTTATGTAAGGGATCTACTACTACTAATAATTTTGTTTTGTAATCCAATTTTCTTTTAAAGATCTGAATTTGTCTTTACAATGACCTGTGACATTGGAAAGGAAACATTGGCCACTGCTATAGGTCACCTATCTCTTATCTGTATATTTGGGAGAGATTAAAGAACTCCATCCTACTTATTAAAACTGATAAATGAATTGACAAATATTTCCAGAAATGGACCATTGGGAGAGCCTTAACTCTGGCATATCACAGTCATTCATGCAGTGAAATGATTTTCTTCAGCATGTTGGATATTACATTTACTTGCGAAAATGTTTGATAAACTCAGAGTTAAAAATATACCCCTCAAGGCTTCAGTTTCTAGTTATGGTAACAAAGATCAATATGATGTGTGAAGGTTAGAAATGAACATCAGTTTCTAGTTATCAGCCTCGGTAAAGAATTTATGAAGAAGACCCTAATGGCAATCACAGAAACAACAAAAATCAACAAATGGGACTTGATTGAATCAAAAAGCTTCAGCACAGCTGAGCAGAGAGACAATCTACAGAATGGGAGAAAATATTCACAACCTACATATCCAACAAAGGGCTGGTCACCAGGACCTACAAAGAGCTCAAGCCAACCAGCAAGAAAAAAACAACCCCATGAAAAAGCGGGCAAAAGATGTGAACAGACTATTTTGAAAAGAAGATAGACAAATGACTAATAATCATATGAAAAAATGATCACTGTCACAAACCATCAGGGAAATGCAAATTAAAACCACAATGAGATATCACGTTACCACAGTTAGAATGGCTTTTATTAAAAAATCCAAAAACAGTAGATGCTGGCATGGATGCAGAGAGAAGGGAATGTTTATACACTGTTGCTGGGACTGTGAATTAGTATAATTTCTATGGAAAACAATATGGAGATCTGTCAAGGAACTAAAGTAGACCTACCAACCCAGCTAGCCCACTATAGGGTGTCTACCCAAAGGAAGCAAAGTCATTTTATCAAAAAGACACCTGCACTTGAATATTTATTGCAGCACAATTGCAAACATGTGGAATCAATCCAGTGCCCACCAACACATGAGTGGATTAATAAAATGTGGAATATGTATACACCCTAGAGTACTACTCAGCCCTGAAAGAAGGATGAATTAATGTCTTTTGGAATAATTTGGATGGAACTGGAGACCATTATCCTAAGCAAAGTGATCTAAAGGATGGAAAAACAAACCCCATGTATACTTGCCCTTGAATTGGAACTAACCAATGAACACATGTGTGCCCAGAGGGGAGTAAAACTCAGTGGAAATTAAGCAGTGGGGAGGGAAGAAGATGGGATGGATGAAAACATTAAAACACCATCTGGGTGATGGGCATGCTTATAACCCTGACTTAAGCATTATGTAAGCCATCCATGTAACCAAAAACATTACCCCCATAATATTTTGAAATTAAAAAAAGAAATGAGTACATTGGATTCTTGCTTCTCCATTCTTGTGCTGCTTTAGTAAGAAGAATGTGTTCCACCTCCAACCAGGTTAATAGTACTCAATTCAATATGAAGGCTGTAGATGAGCTAATGAGGGGAGGGGGAAAGGGAATGAGAGAGCAGGGAGAGAGGAGGAGGGAGGGGGTGAAGGGTCACGGTGAATGCCTCACCTCTTGGGGGTGGGACACAATAATAAGAGGGACTTTATCTAACAAATGTAATTGGTGTAACTTCAATAAATCCCAAACAATAATTAAAAAAAAAAAAAGAAGTGGCATCCATAGCTCAGTGGGTAGGGCCCTGGCCATGTACACCAAGGCTGATGGGTTGGAACCCAGCCCAGCCCAGCTAAACAACAATGATAACGACAACAAAAAATAGCTGGGCATTGTAGCGGGCACCTGTAGTCCCAGCTACTTAGGAGGCCAAGGGAAGAGAATTGCTTAAGCCCAGGAGTTTGAAGTTGCTGTTAGCTGTGACACCAGGGCACTCTACCAAGGGTGACATTATGAGACTCTGTCTCAAAAAAAAAAAGAAAAAAAAGAAATGAAAATCAAACGATGAAGTATAGAGAAAAAATCTACACAAAGTAACCCCAAATGCAGTCATTTAACAAATGGAAGAAATAAAATGACATAATGGTAAAACTATGTGAGGCAAAAGGATTTATAAAATTATTAAAGTAATAATAAAATATAAGTACAGAAAGACCACTTGGAGTTAACTATAGCAGAATAAAGGGGTTGGCAGCCCTCTTCCTAAATCTGCTGCCATGGTTTCTGTAAGGTTTCATATTTCTAACTAGCTAAGTACAGGAAATATGCATGCTAATGTGATTCATATGGATATGTGGAATAAGGACCAAAAATATCGGGAATTGGAGCTTAATATAGATTAAGTACATGTTCTTCCTGATAGAAATCATGAAAAATCTCACTGATACTATAACTTACGCATATGGCATCTTTAGAACTTTTGCAGTATAGGCACGTGTGATTAGAAGAATCCACATGTATGGATCAGGGGTTTTCTTTCGCTAATTCTGTGCTGACATTCAGAGTCCTGAGTGACTGTGAGTCCTTCAGTGAACTCGAAACAATGATCACCAAGCATGCTTTGATACTATGAGTAGAGCTAAGTCTGGCTCCGATAGGAAAATGGTAATCCTAATGATTGCTTAGGTGTATCCAGCACCTACTTTATTTAACATATTAACACCTTCAACAGCCCTATTTGACATCTGAAGAAGTTGAGGAACAGAGAGTTTGTGTAGCTTACTCAAATTAATCCAGACAGGAAATGGCAGGCCTGGAAGTTGAACCCAGGACTTCGGGAGCCAGACCCCAAACTCTAAATCTCACTGGACTAAGGTCGTAAGATGCCTGGGGAATTTTATGCTGGTGTTAATGATGTCCTGACGTCTCTTTGATGTTCTTATCATGGTGTCTGTCTGCCTCTTTAGACTATTTCTTTTTTCCTGTTCTGATGCAGAAATGGAGCCCATTTTAATTCAGAGAATTTTGTGTCCCCAATGAGTCATCAAGAAGTCCAAAGACATTTTTAGGGGTTTTCTGTGGATATCTCATTTCTTAATTCTGACTCAATCCACCGGAATGAATTGATAATTATGACATTTGAATCCTGCTTACCAAAGAAGTGAATAGAAATGCTTAGCCACATTTGCTGGTGGAAAAGAAAGAAATTGAACACATTTTGGACAAAACATTACTTCTATCAGTAAAAACAATTTCTCCCCATACTTTCGATTAGTCTGAACTTTAGGGAGATTTATTAATATTTTAGCTCTACTTTAGTACTGGTATTGTGCAATCCAAGGATAAATGGGAGAGTTTGGTGAATTGAGAGGAGATTTGGGGAATTACACGGCAACCAAGATTCCCAAGGTCAAGCCGAAGCAGCATTCCTAATTATACGAGTTAACTACCCAGTTTTTAAATTTTCTCTTGCAGTACTGATCTCGTTGTTTTTGTATGCCAGATTTTTCTTAGTCATGTATACCAACACCAGCTTTATCATAAAACAGAATATGCTAAAGTACTTCCCATGTGTGTAAGGGCTACAGCATGCCTATCAGTAGCCAAGAGGGGGTATAGGGAAATGAATGCAGGCAAGTGTTAAAAAGTAGTGCCATGATTATTTCATACATATAATAGATTGGATTATTTTGAAGAGAACCAGCAACTCCATTCAGCGGAGGTATTTTGAGTCCTCACGTGGGTCCAGCCCTCTGCTAAGTGCTAAGAACACAGAAATGAATACACCTTCCTTCTCTCAGAGGGCACCGAATCTCCTTTCTTCTCTGTTAAGTTATTTTGAGTCTTGCATAATTATGTAGCTGCCTTGATAGTTTACTAACAACTCCCTAAAGTCAGAGGGCCTTGGTAAGACCACATGGACTTTGACTCTGAAATCCATGGAAATGTAAAGTTGACTGTTTTGTTCTCCCTGATAAAATATAGCATAATCACTAGTTGCTGGGTTACTACAGAAAACAGAGGCTCCAAACTGCAGTTGGGAAGAGCAGTTAGCAATTAAGTAAAGGAAGTGACTATGTCTGCTGTGGGTTTGGGTTTGAAACCCAACAGGCTGCCTATGTGCCTCTCAGCATAGGGAAGCATCGGCGTAACTTAGGCAACTTTTATCACTAAGGAAGTAGTTTGTGTGACTCATGCTCATACAGAATGACTTATTTGAGGATCTAGGTATTCACTAACCTTACCATTATGCTTCTGTTTTCTTTTCTTTGGAACAAGACAGAAAAACTCCATTTGGACGGCATAGGTTTATTTGTAAGTAGCATCTTACTCATTGGCTGGCCCGTATTTTGAAATTTAATGGACTCATGGTGATTAGAATGAAAGGTCAGTATTTTCTGTGATAAATTGCTACTTCAAAGGTAGAGGGTACAGCTTATTTTCTAAGCAAAAATGTTATATTCTATAATAACAATACTTGACAAATTATTGTCAATGATTTTTTATTTAATGTGCCAGTGCCATTTAAAATACTAGTCAGGCTTTGGTCATTAAATACTGCAGTAATTTATGCCATCACAAAAAAATGCCTTCTTTTTTCCCCCCAAAGAGATGGAAAGTTGAATTAAAATCTCTGAGAGTTTTCTGGAGATGATAATTACAAAAAGGAAGGGGCTTTTCACCAGTTTCTCTCTTCAAACTTTTAATATACCTGCTTATTGGTCCAGTAGCATTTCTTTATTGATCATTGCTATTCTTTTCTGTGTTGAAAAAATAGCAGAGAAGTTGTAGAAAAAGTTAGTTAATTTTTTTTTTTTTTTTTGAGACAGAGTATCAAGCTGTTGGCCTGGGTAGAGTGCCATGGCATCACAGCTCACAGCAACTTCAAACTCTTGGGTTTAAGGGATTCTCTTGCTTCAGCCTCCCAAGTAGCTGGGACTACAGGGGACCGCCACAACTCCCGGCTATTTTTTTTTTTTTTTTTTTTTTTGTCATTGTTTTTTTTAGCTCGCTCAAACCGGGTTGGAAACCACCAGCCTCCACCAGCCTTGGTATATGTGGCCAGCACCTTACCCACAGAGCTACAGGTGCTGCACCCCCTTCCCCCCAAGTTAGTTAATTAAAAGAGTTGCAGGTTGATTATTGTTGTAAGTTATGCTTGGAGAGCTATATGGAAAGACTTAACAGGAAAAGCAAGCCAGAGCGAAGGGGCTGAACTGCCTTGTGGGGTTGGCACAGGAGCACTGTGGCTCGTGTGCCAGGTTTTGCTGGGAGCCTGTGAGATGCTAATTTCCTGTGTGGTCAGCCCAGGACTCATGTGAATCATGAGCATACTTTTTGTCCTAACTCCAGAAACCGTGGTATAAATCTCAAAATGTAGACAGTGTTCTTTTAGCTGTTTTCACTTTACATTCAATTTAGGTCTTTTCTGTTTTCAATTTCGTGGCTGGAAAAGCTTGAAAAGGCAATGAGTCATAACGAATATTTCTTTGTTCTCCAGATAGAAGCCTTCAATGTGAGGCCATGGTATTGTGCACCATGTGTGCTATGCACGAGCCTTGGTGTCTGGTGCTTTTCTGGAAAGACCCATTAGGAGAACACGTCTGGGACACACCTTGTGCAGTGATTCTCAAAGTGTGGCACCCGGACCTGCAGCATCGGCATGGCCTGAGAATTTGTTAAGAGATTGCAACTATTCCTATACCAGACGGGCTACAGGAGAAACTCCCAGGATGGGTGGGGCTCCTCATCTGAGTTTCTGTAAGAGTTCCATGTGATTCTGAGAACCACTGTGGAAGTGAATTGTGAATCTGTTCCACATAGAATGTGAAAAAAATAGGATTGGAAATGGGGACATACATGAATCTTTGCTTAGGAGGAAAGGAAGAATAGAGAGAAAGGAGTGATTTAATTTTTGGAAAAAAGTTTTACAAGCCAACAATTTACTTTGCAAGACTACTGGTAATTGGATGGATCTGTGCTTTCTCAGAGTGGGGCAATCCAGTTGAGTAGGGTAGGGCAATCCAGTTGAAATATATTGACATGGTTCTGAAATTCTAGGATGATCTCCCTAGGGAGAAAAGGCATACCTGTCCATATTGGGACATTCAACTCTGATTTGTAAAATCCTGTAAGATTCTTGTGTTCTGTTGACTTAGCCAACTTGTTTGTCTCTTGAGACTCAAAATTTTACATCCGAAAAACATGCATTCCTATTCTTCACGAATTATTTCACTGAATGAACAAGGGATTTAGTATGTGTATGAGAATTTGTGAAGCATTTTGATGACTGAGAAATATAAGGCATTAAAGATCAAGAATAATTATTATAAACGTTGATTTTTAGATTTTTAGAAGTTGATACAAAAAATGAGTTGTTACATATACATATGCCTTTTAGGGTTGACTCTTACTAATTAGCTGTTTGATTTTAAACAAATCATGGTTTTTTAAAGCTTTCATTCTTAGTTTCCTCATAAAAAATACAGTATTAACAACACGTATTTATAGGATTTTCATGAGAATAAAATTGATTCAACTGATTTAAAATTATGAAAATAGGGTTTTTAAAAGTAAAACATTAGATGTTATTATAATTGCTGTTTTTTTTTTTTTTAAATGTCTGGCTAAGAAAGCTTTATGATTGTTGACCTAATGACATCATCCAGGAGTTTGGAATAAGTATGTATGTACATCAGCAGATTTTCTGTTTGCAAAAAATAGCTATGTTTACTTTTCTACTTCAGAGGAATGTTTCCATTTTCTCATGAAATGGAGTAGATAAAACATGTGTTTTGTCAAAGAAAACAAGTCTAATATTTTGTATTTCTCAAAGTTGGAGACTATATTTCATTCATTCTCTCCAGGGCAGATGGGGGTTGTCAGAATTAGAATACCCAGGGTAAAATTCCCAGCTCCTCTGCCTGGGAATAGTGCAACCTGGGGAAGGCCTCACTGTCTATATGAAATATGGAGAGTGAGTTGTATGAAGATGAAATGAGAAATGTAGGCTCAGCACCCATAACACAGTGGTTACGGTGTCAGCCACATACACTGGGGCTGGCAGTTTTGAACCTGGCCCCGGCCAGCTAAACAACAATGACAACTGCAAGAAAAACTAGCCAGGCGTTCTGGCAGGTGCTTTTAGTCCCAGCTACTTGGGAGGTGGAAGCAGGAGAATCACTTGAGCCCAGGTGTTGGAGGTTACTGTGAGCTGTGACGCCACAGCACTCTATCGAGGGTGACATAGTGAGACTCTGTCTCAAAAAAAAAAAAAAAGAAAAGAAAAGAAAAGAAAAGAAGAAATGAGAAATGTATATAGAATACGTACTGAAGGGTCCAACACAGAGCAATCACTCACCAAATGTGGGTGGTCGCGGTATTGACATTGTTGTTATTCAATGATGGCATCAAAAGAGATGAAAAAAAGGACCTGTGTCCAAAACCAAATGGCCAGAGGGGGTAAGAAGACGTGGGATGCATTTAAAAAATGATCATTTTACGAATGAAAATTCATGTAGAAATTCCCATGACTTTCTTGGTTACTCTTACAAAAAACAAACAATTCTGATTGCTTCAAATGAGAAAAGTAATCATAGTAATTTATAATATCCCACATCTGTGTAAGGTTCGGAATTTCCATCTAACTTTAAAGTTGACGTGCCTTCTCTCCCTCCCCTGGCGTGACTGTGCTGCAGTTGGAAAAGGCTGTCCTGCATTTTTCACTCTCCCTACCTAGGGACCTCTCTCCTCCTTCCTCAACTTACTGACTAAGGTTTCTGGAGACTCCAGGATTAGAGGTCTTATCGAGGAAGAGATAAGAAATTTCCTACTTGAGAAGTATTGTTGGCAATCTTGTGTTTACACCTCTGGATTTGGCATGTGTTTAAAACTGGCCCTTTTTCTAGCAGGTGCATCTCTGGAAACGTCTCGTCACTGGGGATCACTCTCTATCTCAAAGCTCCCCTGACATGCAGAAATGCTTGTGCCTTCAGCTCCTGAGTGACTGTCCCCACTGCCCCTTGGAGGCATTTAGATGTACACTCCTTGCTTCTTTTGGGGGGTGCCCTATTTTCCTGGGGTGATCCCTTAAAAAGGATTTAAGACAGCCCGTTCTCTTAGGTGGCTTAGATCTGTCCCAGGGGAATACTTTGCCTTCCAAAACTCATGGGTTATAGGGTTAGAATTTTAAACTCCTTGGGTGGTTTTTTGAAGTTTCTTGCCTTAGATTTGAAGTGAGGAAGGAAAAGACAGCCCCTACTGATCTTCCTAAGAAAAAAATCAATGTATATAGCATTTTGTACAACTTCATCCCCAAGTTTCCAACTCTTTTATACCTAACAACATGCGTAAGCAGTTGTAAGAGTTATGTAACTATCTCCAGGATACTTTAGAATTTTGCATTATCCTCTTGTATTTCATTTTGGAATGTGGTTTCTAGTGTTTGGGTACATTAGCCAAAACATGCTCTTTAACATCACATTCAAGTTAAAGGAAAGAGAATCACTTTGAAGGTGCATTGACTTCACACACCATCATCCTTAAAGGAGCTGATGCTGCTGAGGACAAGCTGGTTTCTCTCTGCAAGAGGTGCCCTTGTGACTTTCATCGTGCCCACCCTATTCACAAAGTAAAGCTTTCAAGGTGAGGGACTGAGATCTCTGAAATATTCACGTTTAGTATTTTCCTCTCAGGCAGATTTTTAGGACCGAATTTATGTTATTGTTTTGGGAGCTAAAAATGTGTTTAAAAATAGAATTGGGAGGAATTTAGAAAACTTAACTCTTCTCAGTTGTAAGATGATCCTAGATTCCCATACATACTAAAATCGTTTTAAAAAGTAAAGCATTACCTTTTTAAGATATTATTGTTCAAGCAGACCAAAAGAAACATATTATATATGATGTATAAATTGTTGTTATTTTTAGCATTTCAAGCATAACTCCTTTTTTACCCCCCCGCATGAAAACTCCTGCAGAGACATGGGTCTGAAATGTTGAACACACAGTGTGACCGACTTTTTAGAGTTTTGAAGGTGGGTATCTTTATTGAAAGACGTTCAACAAACCTAACAGTGCTGGGGGTTTGGAGAGAAGGATGGAATCATGATTTACAGAAAGATTTATTTTTTCATTTTTATGCACCTTTGTAAATTGTTTTTCCCCTCAAAATTGGCATATATTATTTTTAAAAGTCAGGACAATAAAGACAATGTTTTGACAATTGTATATCTCTTTGATGTGTTTACTGAAATGCAGAACTGATAATAATAAAATGTTAGGTAAAAACAATCAAGGTATAACGTATGTATTTTATGATGAGATTCTGGCTTGGGTAAATGCTACATATAATTTGTGCAAAGACTATAGGAAGACACATCAAATTGTTAGCCACGGTTATCTCTTGTAGCTTTTTAATTTTCCTTTTTACATGTTTCTCTATTTTCCAAATTATGTGCAAGGGCATAACTATCTTATTATTAGCAAAAAAGAGAGAGAATGATCAGAAGAGAGACTCTTGTAGTTAGATTGGGCTTCTTATACTGTGGGGGTTTCTGATGTTTGTTTATTAGGCCTCTTTCTCTTTAAGTCACAATCAAATATTTGTTTTCCAAATAATAGTGTCTCGTTCCTCCAGGGAACAAACAATATGATGAAACTGCAATCTTAAGTTTTTGGGTTTTAAAACTGTGAACTCTACAGAGATATAAATAATGGTCTTTGTTGCATTCTTTTTCCACCCTATTGTAGGATTTGGTCCTAAAATGAAAAGGAGTAAAAAAAGATATGACATGCAGATTCCTGACATTCTTTCCAAACCAGGGTCATGTTTAACTCCTCATGTGGAATTTTTCTCAAAATATATACCAACTCCCTTTCATTTGTTATGCGATGCCTTCCAGACACATTTCTTCCTCTTCCTCTTCCTCTTCTTCTTTTTTTATTAAATCATAGCTGTGTACATTAATACAATCATGGGGTACCATGCATTGGTTTTATACACAACTTGAAATATTTTCATCACACTGGTTAACATAGCCTTCCTGGCATTTTCTTAGTTACTGTGTTAAGGCATTTGTGTTCTACATTTAGTAAGTTTCACATGTAGCCTTGTAAGATGCACCGTAGGGTAGGTGTGATCCCACCAATTACCCTCCCTCCGCCCAGCCTCTCCCTTCCCTCCCAACCCTTTCTCCCTTTCCCATATTCTTAGGCTGTAATTGGGTTATAGCTTTCAAATGAAAGCTATAAATCTTTACCTCTTTTATGTTTACATGGATGGAGCTGAAACATCTTCTTAGCAAAGTATCTCAAGGACGGAAGAAAAAGTATCCAATGTACTCAGCCCTACTATGAAACCAGATACATTTCTTAAAAAAATCCCCAAAAAGTGTTGTCTAATTTCCTGCATTTAAAAGTACGATGGTGTGATTTATAAATAAATCTGTAAACCTATAAACTACTTATGCAACATGGAGCAGATCACATGATGTTTTCTACTTTTTATTCTTTGTAAAACCCTGAATAATTAAAAAGAGGAGCTGATAGGTCTGAAATGGGTTAATAAGCATCTTTAACATTTATGAAGTTCTTTGAAAATTATAGATCTGTATTGTCTTATTGATATTATCTTATTAGTCAAATGTGCTTTTGCCATCTAGTGAAATATGGACTATTTTAGTCACTCAGTGTTTTCTAAGTGACTAAACATAGTAGAAGTCCCTTTGGGAATTCATGTATTTTAGCATAACGGTGATTACCTTAGATGGAAATGAAATATCCATAGTCTTGATCTGCAGGAATAACTTTTAACTTTCTAAAGTTAAGGGCTTGATGGCCTCTGGAACAGTCCAAGTAGGAATAGAAAGTTTAAAGGCTAAAGTATGCTTCTATGTTACACAATGTTCACATGAATGACTTTGAAAGCTGGTAAGGTTAACTTTAATCAATTTAAATAAATACAACTTTAAATAAATGCAATTTAAATAAATACAATTTAAATACAAATACAACTTTAAATAAATACAATTTAAATACAATTCAAATACAATTTAAATAAATACAAAGTAATAACAGCTCTTGAAGGCACTAAATTCTATCTCCTATATTCCCAGTATGGGGCATGTTTTTCCACCTGAAAAGGATGAAGGTAGAAAGTTAAAAAAAATAAAAAAAAAATAAGGAAAGGCATCTTGTTAGGTAGTAGGCATATTAATCTCTTGGTAACATACCCCTTTTGAAAACATACTAGGAAAATATTTATATTGTTAGAAAAAGATGTTGTTGTGTGTTATAACAAAGTTGTTCAGAAAGTGAATGGAAACCGGTATTCATTGTTCTAGGCACATTACTGACCCATATATATACCTCAATATATGCTGTCAAATATTATCCATTTCATAGGCAAAGAAAGAGTATAAGAGGCAGGGTTCATATTAATCCATAAGATTCTACGAACTATATTCCTTGCACTATGTTAAGGTATATTTAAAGAAGTGACTGGACAGAGAATCTATTAAAAATGCTAAAAATTACTCTGTGTGGTCATTTCTCTTTTGTGCATCAATGTTGACCTTTTAACACATGTTGCTGCATCAGATCAACTTTGCTGCATAGATTGCCCTCAGTCCTTAGATTAGCCTGTCCTCAGGAAGGGACAGGTTCTGGCTCCCAGGGCTGCTGGAGTCTACGTCCTTGGCTTTGCCTCTGGGCGTAAGGGTCTCGCAGGCCGGGGCCAGTGGAGCTTACTTAGTATCTTTTGCACTAAATTATGGTGGGGCCAGCCCTGGAAAGGTTTCTGAAAGAGCTTGAGCTGGCATTCCCTGTTTGCCACCTAGCTGTGCCACCAAGCGAGACATATAACCTTTCTGGATGTCCCTGTCTTCATCTCTAGAGCAGGTTGGGTAAAATCAGTTGTTTACAATCTGTGTCCCATGGTGTCTCTTAGAGGCAGCCAAGGGTCTGAGTGTCTGTGGGGGTAGAGAAGGTGATCTGGCATTGTTGTGGGTGAGCGTCCATGCCAGCAGCTGTGTGCGCGTGTGTGCGTGTGTGCACTTGCTCTACCTGTCTCTCTCTGCTCCTGATTCTAGATGAGATTTTGTGTGAACCAAAGGTTCTATCTCTAAAAAATCGTTTGAAAAACGCTGGGCCCAGTAGTCCTTCAGATTCCTTGCAGTTCTAACTTTCCATGAGCTTATCAAAGCAGTTTTAGAGAGAGTCCCGCTATCTTTCATTTAACTAAAACATGATCTTTATAATTTGCTGTGAAATATTTTTTTGTTTTGTTTCGAGACAGAGTCTCCCTTTGTTGCCCTGGGTAGAGTGTCATGGCATCATAGCTCACAGCAATCCCAATCTCTTGGGCTTGTGCAATCCTCTTGCCCCAGCCTCCCAAGTAGCTGGGACTACAGGTGTGCACCACTACACCCAGCTGGTTCGTCCACTTTTTTTTTTTTTTTTTTTTTTTTTAGTAGAGATGGGCTCTTGCTCTTGTTTAGGTTAGTCTCATACTCCTTAGCTCAAATGATCCACCTGCTGTGACCTCCCAGAGTGCTAGGATTACAGGTGTGAGCCACTGTACCCCGCCTATATTTGTTGAAAAACATTTTTAAATTAGAAATTTCAGAAATAACCTCAAAGAACAAAATCATCGTTAAAATCCATGACTGAGTACTTGGAAATGGCAATCTATGAGACCGACTGCATGGTTTCTACATTTTTTTTTTGCCGAAAATGTATAATTCAATTGCTTCTTGATTATAATTTTTCAAAACATTCATGCTTTTTCTTCTTCTGAGGTTAAGTGTAAGGCGACATTATTCACAGTCAGAAGTCACTAGAATATACCTTACAACAGAAAAGTACTCCTTACAGATACTATGAAGTCCATTTTCCATCTGTTCTTTTTCAGTTCACAGTTTATCATGTCATTGATAGAATATGTCTGCTGTTTCCTGTTTCTTTGTCTTTGTAACATTCTATCCATATGGTGACTGATATTAGAAAAAGAGTTGGAATGTTTTGCTGCAAGATTTGCTTTTATTTGAGTCCATACTTTGGGGGCACTTATTTTAAATCAGCATTCAGTCTGCAATGATTAAGCAATTAATGCCTATTCAACACTGTTATTGACTGAAAGACTACTCATAAAGGTTGTAATTTCAAGAGGCTGTTATCCTAGAACAGCTCTGCCCAATAGAACTTTCTGTGATGATGGAAATATTCTGTATTGATGCTGAGCAATGCTGAGCACTTGAAATATGTCTAGTGAGATGAACTAAATTTTAATGTTAATTAAATTAATTAAAACTTTCTTCAGTGCCTGGCATATGAAAGAATCGATAAGACTGTATGCTGTTAATAGGTCCCCCCCTCTCCTCCCCGCCAGATCTCCCCAGCTCACACATCTGGGGTAAGGTCACTTAAAAAGCTTCCCCGAAGATTCCCAGAGCTATAGATACCTCTCCATAGCTATCCTGGTCTTTCTGGGAGTTAAGAGATATGAGTTGTCTCTCTTACTATGAGTGCTTCTGTCTGTCCTCTGACTTCCTGTGTGCTTCCATGCTTAGCTCCTCCTCCATCAGGCCTGTGGTTTCTAGATGTCCAGTCCTTACTCTACCCTGGTCTAAGTCCAGGACTCCTGAATGCCTCCTACCAGGTCTGAGCTCCCTAGAGGTCCTAGATGTCTATGGCCACTCTCCAGGATGCTGCTCTGACCTTGACCATCTTGATTCATGCAGTGCACACTGATGGCTCCTAAAATGGGCTAAACCAAACTGGAGTATGATCAATGGGAGACGCCTGAATCCTGCCCTATGACACGATTGAAGGAACTGAGCCTGCATCCCTTAGGGAATGTCATTATACGGATACTTTCTATTAAACATATATTTATTGTGCTAGGCACTGGATAAATGCTTTTAATCCTCATAGCAACTGCCAGTCTATTATTTATACATTTTAGAGGTACACGTGGGCTCAAAAAAGGTGAAGTGATTTTCTCTGAGTCACCTAGTTAAGAAGTAGCAGAGCTGTGATTCCTGTCTGCACTATAGTTCTCAAGCTTGCATGTTTTTTCTTTTTATATTTTTTATATTTTCATACAGATGGGTTCTCATTATATTTCCTACGCATATCTTGTGAGATTTTTTTCCCTCTTATGAACATTCATGATTTGCTTTGGGAAAAAGAAATAAATATATGTTTTCTTTCTGCTTATCTCACTTTCCTCCTCAACAACTTCTTATCAAGCCATCTCTACCTAACCCTCCCCACTCTCCCCTAAATCACATAATTTGTGCCGGTGATTGGAAAAAAAGTGCATACATCAACTGAGGGGGCTTCCATAGAGATAGGTGTACATTATGATTATGGAGAAGGCTCTTATTCTTTTTTTTTATTTTTTATTATTATTTTTTATTATATATATTTATTTTTAAATATATATTTATTTTTTATTATAAATCATAGCTGTGTACATAGAAGGCTCTTATTCTTGAAGTGATTGTCACATGGGATAAGCTTAAGAGAGGTAATAAAGACATATTTTATGTATGTATTATTGTGGCACATAGGAGGTGAAAACTGGGCTAGACAGAACTTAAAGGATTTAATGACAGGAACCTGCACTTCAGGAGACAAGGGAGATTGAGGAATTGAGTCTGGATTTCTATGCTTAGAGTCTAGAAGTGAGATTCCACTTGAAATATAGGTTTTGACAAAAGCTAGGATGTTTCTAGGCAAGGTAAAGAGCACCGGTAAGGAACATAAGCAGGGAAGTGGGGAAGTCAGGGTAGGTTCGAAAAATGCTTACTAGTTTAGTTTATAGCGGAGCTCAAGAAGAGGAGAAACCAAAGTTAAGGAAGGAAAGTAAGTTTGCTGCTACATTGTGGAGATCCTTAAGTATCAGTGAAAAGTTTGCCATCAGCCTGTGTAGGAGGGTGGTATTTTTCGTTAATTCTGCACATGTGTATGTAGTGTCTCTCCCCTATGGGTAAGATCCTTAAAATTTGTTTTAATTTATAGCACTAATATTGAACAGATTCTAGATTTAATATGTTGGTTACTGACATCTATCCATCACTATGACTATATAGCTCCCCTTATAGTTTAAATACTGATATTAATTTACAGTGTTAATATTATGTAATAAATATTATAGAAAAGTTTATGTCATGCATTATGCATGTAAGTATGTTATTTGGTTCTTATAAGTAGAGTTGGTCTAAGTGTATGTTTGCTTATAACAGATGATAAAAAATGCCTTCTTTCTAGATATTTCAGTTTGAACATATAATAAACATGTGGCCAAATTAATACTCATTTTTTCAGATTCTTATTCAGTCATGGAATCTTCAAACTCTAAGGCCCTCAGCAATTGCCTCCCTCTCTTCCTTCTTTATTTTATAGATGAGGAAGAAGAATCATTCCAAAGTCATATAACCAATTACTGGCAATGCCCCAGCTAACTCTCATTTCTCTGGTATCTTTTTACCACATACCTCTTCTCATATGAAATAAGCGACTCACAAAACCAAAGCATTTAAAGGCCAATATACATTTGCAATTTAAAATCTCATAGATTCTCATAGATTTAGAATCTCATAGATCACATCAAAATGAACCACTACAGTCTATAATTCAGATACAGTAGTTATACTTTAACATCATTACCTTAGCAGGCAAGCATTATCTCTAACAGTTACTGTTATTACAAGTGGTACCCCCATATTCCTTATTGGAAACAAACTGGACACTCTTCCAAAGAACATGTCCTCTCCTCAATATGGCTGCTTTATCTTAGTGTATAATCAAAGCCTTTAACAATTGGTCTTTAGGCCATCCTGGAGAATCAAGGTTCCAGCACTTGAAGGCCCATAAATAGTCCTACAAGATACTCACCGCGTATCCGATGTAGGATATTTTCCAAGGTGAAATATAATTAATCATGCTAACAGTTACAGCAACCATCCTCTATATTTATTGACACACACTCAGAGCTGCTGCACGTGGTCCTGTCTGTTTTGTTAATTCTGGAACCTTCCCTAGGGAAGAGGCAAGAATGATTTATCTCCATCACCCCATTGTAGGCACACAGTCCATGCTCAAGAACAGTTGAAGGAATGTTTGAACACTTCGGGCTTCCAAAGAACAGAAAAAAAGCCTGCCTGAAAAATGACTTCTTTTCTGGATCCTAATCAGTGTTAATTCACCTAGAAATGAACACCCCTCCACTGAGCTCCATTTTTCTCTTTCCTGCAAAGCCCAGGAAAACATCAAAGAAGGAAGACGGAGCCGAGAGTAAAGTAGGCTACAGTGGCTGCTATTCACTTGGGAGGCCTTTTTGTTTTCGGTCCTTTGTCCGCGTCCTGACCCCTGCGGGGCCCCAGGCCCCGCGCTGCCCTGGGAAGACAACCCAGAGCAGCAGGAGAGGGGGGAACTGAAAAGCTGCGGAACCAGAGAACGAGGGACGGCGCGGAGCGGGGGCAGAAGGAGCGGGGGACCAGCAGGCCTAGCTCGGAGGCGGCGGCCAAGGAGACGCGGGCATGGAGCCTCTGCGGGTCCTGGAGCTGTACAGCGGCGTCGGCGGCATGCACCACGCGCTGAGAGGTGAGAGCTGACCGCGCAGTCCCCTCGGGGTTCGCTCACCGCCTCTGGTCTAAGCGGCGCCACGCAGAGGCGGAGCGGCGAGACGCCAGGGGCGGAGACGGGGGTGGGGAGCGACGAAGGCCTCGGTTGTCCTGGAAACCACCCCGGCTCGCCGGCCGGTCGGCCCCTCCCGGCGGGGACTTCATTCCCCGGCGCCAGCCTCTTCCAAAGGCCCAGTTTGTGAACTGGGATTCTCAAGGCTGTAAATCAAACTGGAATGGTGAAGACAACGTTAGGGGGAGGGGCGAGCCCCCAACCTAGTGCCAAGCCCCGGTGCTAAGGGCGCGGTCATTTAGAAGCCTGGACTCGGTCCTTTACCCCGGAGGATGTCACAGCGCTGGCGGGGGGTAGGGAGCTGAGCCGCTGGGCCCAGGAAAGACGGGTCTTGAAAGGAATAACTACAATTCAAGATAGAAGTTAGCGAATACTAAATACTAAGTAGGGGAAGCATAGAGGAAAATCTTCGAAGTCTGATTCCCGAGAACTGAATTCATACTTGAGTTCAAGCTTTCTTGCAGTGTGACCTCTGGTTAGTTCCTTAACATTTTTGAACCTGTTTCCTGATTTTAAAGTGTAATAGGAAACTTAGTACGTTCAAAGGAGGATTATTATGATGATAAGCCATGAGGCCTGATACATTGCAGCCAATCCAAATATTATAAATGATTATCACTATTACTTATTATGTACCTCTTTCATCTTGAGCGTTTGAATTTCTTTGGTACTAAGTTGGGACTGAAAGGCTTATTTTTCGTGATAAACACTCAAAAATATTATTGAGTTCCTATTCTGTGTTAGGTTCTGTGCGAGAGCACTTGAGATACGGTGTGACAAATAGGCTTTGAACTTGAACAGTGTTTTTTCTTAAATCACTAAGACAACCACAAAACAAACTTCCCTGCTTCCTTTTTTAGTACCAAGGGTAACAAAAAACTAACATTGTAAGATACAGACAATATTTAGTGGGTTGAGCATATTAATTTTCTGAGCAGATGTATTGAGTTTTGATTTTAGGCTGGGTTAGTGAATATTAAATTTTTACTCCTTGATTTTAGGCTAGCTTAGTGAATATTAAGTTTTTACAACTTGATTTTTTTACTACTGGATTTCTAGCTTCATTTCTTATGTTAAAACTTATTAGCATGAAAACAAAACAAAAACTCTAGTACTATTTGCTCTTAGTTTTGTGACAAAGGTTGTGTGATGTAAACATTTTCCAGTATTTTGAAACCATAAACATGATTTTAAAAGTTGCTTATTAGTTTACCATAAACAATAATTCAGCCACTCCTTAAATGTTGAATATTTACATTGTTCTTCCTTTTTAAGCAAGTACCATGTGCTTCAGTTACATCCTTGCGCATAAATACTGATTTTCTCTTTAAGATTTTCTAAATGTTGAATTGATTCATTTCATTATTATTAAATGTGCTAGTTACTCTCTCTGCCCATGTGCTAGTTACTGAATGAAAAAATGAGTTTTTAAGGCTTTTTTTCGTAGAGAAGATAGAAAATTGCTTTTTAGAGGTTTATGAGTGCCTTGTTCAACTACATATGCATCAGGATTATACATTATCCATTTTTACCTTGCTAATTTGATCAGGGAAATCGTATTAATTATAACTAAGGTTTTCTTTAGTTAATGAAACGGTTAAATATGTCCTATCCTATTAGCCATTGCAGTCTGAATTTCTGTAGCTTTTCATTGCCAGTGCTACTATCCTGAATCTAAGATACTATCATCTCTAAATTATTAAAATAGCTTCCCAACTGTTCTTCCCTCCACTCTGCCTTAGTAATCAGAATGATCTTTTCTACAGTAAACCAGATCATGTTGCTTCTCTGCTTAAATGGCTTCCCTTGAGGTTAGAATCCCAGTCCGGTATTCTTAACCAGGACTGTGAAGTCTGGCTTCTGTCTCCTCTTCTGTCTCACCTGCTGCTCTCTCCCTGGTGCTCTTGTCCAGGCGGGCTGGTTTTCCTTCTCTCTGTTCCTCAAACCCTCCAAGTTCTTTCCATGTTCTGGCTTTGCTTTTGCTATTACCTCCAACCAGAGTGCTCCAACCCCAGACTTTTCTTTTCCACTTCTTTTTACTTTTCGTGTCCTCTTTGTTCATATGTGGCCTGTTCAGAGAGATCTTCCCTACTTGACTCTGTGACCCAAAGATTTTGTACTTTGCTCATTTTGAAATGTAATAGCAGGGGAAGAGTAAAATATGGTTTAAGGTAGCTAGATGACTTTTTTTTTTTTTTTTTTTTAACAGAGACAGGGTCTGACTCTCTTGCCTAGGCTGGAGTACAGTGGTGCGATCATAGCTTACTACAGCCTCAAACTCTTGGGCTCAAGCAATGCTCCTGCCTCAGCCTCCTGAGTAGCTGGGGCTGTAGGTGCACAGTACCACCCCTGGCTAGACTGTTTCCTATATGGTATTATATTGGAGACAGCCTTTTAGCCAAAGAGATCTGCCCTTCCAAATAATTTCTAAAGGTCTTCCAGGGTGTTGGTTTTGAGGTTTAGCAAAAAAATAGTTAATCATATTTAGTAGGAATTCCTCAACTTTAATATTTTCTGTTTAAATTTTAAGTTTCTCGTTTGTCATTCATTAGGCTATTTATTTTCTGAATCTCTTTGTCTTTATTTCCCAATGACTTTTATGCCGAATTGAGACGCTACGAAACCACTTTGTAACTAGATGTGTTTGTAACTGAATCAGGTAAGTACATTGTAATAAAGTGTTTTTCTATGTAGAACTGAATGTCACCTAACCATGTTTTTGGAACATTGGTTTTAAGGGGCTGGAATATGAACTGCTTAATTGTTTTTTCCTTTATACCTGTCTTTGGGATTGTAAAATTTCCTTTTTTTATGCCTATTTTCCCATAGTTACTTATATGTAGCATGTCAGATTTAAAGTGAAGCAATGTAAAAACTTGTCCTATTAAAAATATTTTTAATATTTTATTAAAATAAAATATTAAATTTTTAATATTAAATTTAAAATATTTAAAATATTAAATTTACAATATAATATTGTAAATTTAAAATTAAATTTACATTTTTTATTGTATTTAGATAAGCTAGAAAAGGAAAGTAAGAGAGCCATGGTGCAGCCATTTTGACTGATACCAGGCCTAGCCAGCCTGAACAGGGAAGCTACCAGCAAATCACAAGCCTGGGACCCTCTCCCCACCCCCAGGATGGGTGAATTGCTGTGCTATGCCTTACAAACACTTACTTTCTGTGACAGCAATTTATGATTGACTTCTATGGTCATGTATGGCCATTGACTATTTAAAAGTCTTACCATTATAGCCCAGGAGAGGACCCTTACTCTGTGTGTGGAGTAGGATGGATCTGTTGTGTGCCTCTCTCTCCATGAACTTACTCTAAATTTTCTGTGGCTAGGTGACTTGTCTTTGCATTTGAATTCTTTCCACTGTGAAGCCAAGACCCCTTTGTGAGTTCAGAGGATTTTCCTCCTCCTTTGGGACAAACCCTAACAAACATTAATTTGTTCTCTAGTGTCTATGGAAGTCAGTAGATTGTGTTTTTCCAAGCTTGAGAAACAAAGAAGTAATATGTAGGATGAATTTGTGTATTCATTAAAGGAGAATCCTGTCGTCCCATTGAATGATCAAATTACTTATCTTTTATATCAAGAATAATGTGCATTTGCTTACTTCCCTGCAGAGTATTTATTACTGTAGTCCCCGCAGATCAAATTACTTCCTCAGTGCTAATGAATAGATGACCACTTGAGTTTGTTTTTGGATCTATCTATTGGGTTTTTTAAACTATCTATTGGGTTTTTAAAGGAGGCTCAATAACTAGCACTCCACTCCCTAAGTCTGAACAAATTAAGAAATAAAAGAGTAAGCAAATAGGAAATAAAAATTTGTATCATTCGCGTTACTAATAAAGGCTGAGCTGGATGATGTAGCTTAGCGAGAGGGCAAAATCCGTCAGTTTGTATTGAACCAGAGAATTAGGGAGCATACCCTTCTGGGCAGAGGACGTGTTCTCTGTGGCTAGTTTGTTCCCAGAAGGAGGATTGGTGGAGCTGAGCCAAACACGCCCCATTAATCTTCCCAAATTAGCCAATTAGAGAAGTGCCTCCTCCTTCCATGGAAGAGGAGGTTAAAATGAGTGGAAACCACTCACTTGGAAGAAACGTACATGCATCCCACCTTTTACATTACCCTTGCTAAATGTTTCTAGGCATCCTTCAGGTGTTAGGGCTTTTCTATTTTGCAAACTCTTATCAATCAGTTAATATTTGATACTTTAATAGTGATTTGGTGGTGTCTAATAGTTTTTTTTTTTTTTTAATTCAATTATAGCTGTGTACATTGATACGATCATGGGGCATCATACACTAGTTTCACAGACCGGTTGACACGTTTATATCACACTGGTTAACATAGCCTTCCTGGCAATTTCACAGTTATTGTGTTAAGACATTTACATTCCACATTCCACATTTCTTGATATACTTCCGTTTTCTTCTTATATTTTATCCTACTTCATCCCCCATTGGAAAATATAATGCCTATAAATTATTTTAGTGTCCTTAAATACACTACCCATTGACATAATATTAAAGGGTCTCTATTTTAAACATGATTTTCTTCAACCTTTTCTAAGAAGGTATTATTCATATACATGGATTGCCTTGTGCACACTTATATTCTTTATTTTCAGTACTTCAATTCCCTACAAAGAAAACAAATCTTACTCCCCTCTTTCCCTTCTTTACTAGATATATTTAGAAATTTTTAGACAAATGCATGAATGCAAAATCTTTTACATGTTGATCCTGAACTTCTACTCCTATTTCAAGAGTTTAGAAAACACTATTTTACCTACATCATTTCCATCATATAAACAATTATTTGTCCTTCAGTTTTCACCAAGTATAAGTCAATGATTCCATGTCACACCGTACACACACTCAAAATGCAGTCATATAATTTGTGATGTAACATTAGTAATTGGTAAAGAACATAATTCATTGCAAGACTTCTCAGAATGTAGTAATATGCATTGTAAATTCTCTTTAATTCCTTTTTCTTATGATAGAAATAGTGCTTCACAAACATACTTTGGGAAATATGAGTATATTTTTATATGTGATATAAACAAATATTTCTATAAACTACAATAATGTTCTTTGAGTACATAATAAAAGGATTCTATTAAAGCTTGTCAGAAAAGAATACTGAATCCAAACCAAGAATGCATTATTGACATCCTAGTATGACCTAGAAGTACCTTGGAGAATTTATTCTAGGTTTCATGCTCCCTTGGTTCCTATGTTAAGAGTTAAAATATAGATGTGAGTTATAAACAGAGCTGACACACTAACAAAAATAGAACTTAAAATGGTTCATACCTATTTTTCCAAGACACCTTGAAAGGAAATTTTACTTGGTAAAGATACTGAGTTTTCAATGTAAGAATTAAAAGCAGTAGCATTGATCTATTAATAATTTGCACATTTGACTCTCAAAGTTTGATAGTTATCTTTAAGCCACTTGATGTCTTTTTCCCCAAATGGAATTAAAATCTGACAATCATGTGTTCTTAGTTTAAACACAGATATACAAAAGATTATAACAGGATTGCTTTACTGCCTTCTGCTAAGCCTGCATCAATAGGAAACTAAATTTTTCAAGTTGGCAATATATATTAAAAAGCCAGAAAAAATACGTTGCAAACATGTTTTAATCCATAACTTCCTGATGATAAATTAGTATTTACCTTTAGGCATTTTATTTGGGTAGGTATTTAGTTTTCCCCATTCTTTGAAGGAAATTATGGTTCCCAACTAGAGTCAGGTTTTGTATTTTCTAAGAGATAAATAGATTAGATTTTGAATAAGTGTGTCATCTTCCAAATCAATTTGAACTTCCCCTTGAAAGTCGGGGAGTGCTCATAGTTTCCAGCTTCGAATTGCCAATCTACATTAAAAGTGACCCTTGCCCAAACTGATTAAGGCATCTTAACCTTCAGAAATAAACTTTAAGCATAGCAGATGTTAGGATGCTGCCCTAATTTTCTGAAACTTCAACAACACCAGTGATATCTTTGTAATTAATATAGTATCAAGTACCCTTCAAAGGGCTTCAAAGAGACATGATAAAATCTGCAAGGACTTTCCAAGGTGAAAATTAGAAAATTAATAGAGATGACCATGGGTTTAAGAGACTATATTTCTGTTTTCTTTCTTCTTCTTCTTCTTTTTTTTTTTTTTTGCTTTCTCTTCCATTTCTACTGAGAATGTCACAGAGATGTTAATCCAAATTCCTCTGGAACTTGTCTCAATCTCTTCATGAAACCTATGAATGAAAAGTTGAGTGTGTGGCATAGAGTTAGAGCAGCTACCTTAGAGCCAGAGAAGAGGGTAGGAAGGTTCCTTAACACTGTTTTATCATCTGATACTAACACTTTGAATTTTAATTTAATTTTATTTAATTTTCAATTTTAAAATTTCTTTTTAGAAACAATGTCTTGCTGTATTGCCTAGGCTGGAGTGTAGTGACACAATCATAGCTCATTGCAGCCTCTTAACTCCTAGGCTCAAGTGATACTCCCATCTCAGCCTTTCGGGTACCTGAAACTAGAGGCACATGGCACCACGCCCAGCTAATTTTTCTTATTTGTTTGAGGGACAAGGTCTCACTATATTATCCAGGACCACCTGGAACTCCTGTTCGCAAGAGATTTTCCAGTTTCAGTTTCCCTAACTGTGGGATTACAGGGAGAAACTGCACCCAGTTCCACCAACACTTTGGATTTGCAATACAGCTTTATATCTAAAGGCTCCAATGTGTTTCAAATGCTTTATTTTCTTTTCACCCCCTTTTTTACAAAGTCACTTCAATAGAAGCATGCAGTATTACTTCTATTGTAATAGGAGTCACCTTGCACCAGGGATTTGGAGAGAAGTTGGCCCTGTGCCAGTCCAAATTTAGCAGGAAGATACCACTGTGCATAGATATTGGGTCTACATAATTGTCAGAGAATGTCTGGATTTATTACAGAAGCTTGTGAAAATAAGTGTCACCCTCCACCATAGCAATGGTCAAGTACTCTTGAGCTTCTCTATGTCTTGTGTTTAATTGGAGCTCTTCCCAGCAAAGCACCTGCTCTTTTGACATGCAAATTTCAGCTATATCCATACACAGTCAGCAGGCACAGCGGAGAGACAGAGGCAGCCTATGTTTAGTACACAACCTAAAAGCTAGGCCAGAATATAAAGCCTGGTATTTCTACTGGAACCAGAAATAAGGGATTCCTTTGACAATAGTGACTCAGAATAGCTGCTTAACTATGCCTTCTTGAAAAAGTACTTCACATTTGCCTTCAATTGGAAAAAATTCATGATACTAAGTATCAAATGATAGTGAGACAGTATTTTATAGAGAATAGCATGAAGAATATACCACAGAAGTCTGATTTAGAGATTATGAATCGGGAAACAGCGAAATGAAATCCCACAAATAGAATTACATATTCAGCCAGCTTGTCTTGTTTTAATTTGAGTTAGTTTCTAACATTTAAAAAATAGGAGTGTTTCCCTCAAAAATTCAATTCCTGCCATCTCTTAGAAATCAGAAGACCTAGAAATAGTAGTCCCGCATTCCCTAATGTCAGAAATGAGCTAAAGCTTACATCAGTGCAATCCCTACAGCTGGTGTGTTCTGCATGTCACTTGAGTGTTTGAGTATGCATGTCCCACTCTAGGGGATACTTGAGATATAAAAACTGTCCCTGGATGTCACCTGGAAGCATAACAGCTTCTACGAGGTGACATCCAGAAATATCAGTTTTTAGGTCATTGTAATTTATCACATTGTCTGTGTATAATGAGCCCAGAAATAGGTGCCTCAAGAAAGCTAACCTCAGTATAAAAGTATTTCAAAGCTCCTATGCAGGAATAGCTGAGCCTGTGAGAATCCTCACTCCTCAGTATAACACTTAGGATTGCCATATACATTCATGTACTCACACTTCCCCCAAAGCCTTGGAATTTCAAGGAAGGCTTCTGAGTTTATTGTATAGTATACTGATAGTATATAGCAATTACATAAGAAATTTTCGTTAACACCTTACAACATTTAACATGTTCTTTGATATATTAACTCCTTCATTTCCTACAACATCTCTGAAAAGTAGGCAAAGAAGATATTGTTTTTTAAATACTTTCTGAAAATAAAAATGGCTGTTTCCCCAAGAACAAACAAATAATTTGAAAAGCCAGGAGAACACTGCCCTTTTCTACAAATATAAAATTTTGAAGTATGTTCTCAAAATATCACGGTTACTAGAAGTTGAGTAAATGTTGCAATGAGATACAATTGTAAACAAAGTAATTTCTGGAATGAACATATCTGAACTACTACTCTAGGCATGTTGCTGAATAAATAGCTTTGCAGCCATGGACAAACTAATAATTCTTTTAAATTTTTTCTACTTTTTAAGATGGACAAAAAAATAGTTACCATATATATTATAGTGAAAATAAATGAGATGCCTATTAAATCCATATAACACTGGCTGGCACATAATAAGAATTCAAAAAATAGTAGAAATAAATTAAGATTCAGAGCAAAAGAGGTATTTGAATTTACCTACATGTCTAAAAGTGTTATTTAGCCTCTTTCAATGTACTTTCCTCTTTATGATTTTAGTAGTTTATAAGGAAAAAAAAAAAAAAAAAACAGCCAAAGTAGGATTTAAAATGATACATTAGGTAATTGAATGTATTTGTGAAGAGACTCCTAAAAGATGCCACAATGACACTTTTTAACAAAATTGCTGCGGGTTCTTGTCTATTTTTATGCTGAAAATCTTTTTAAAAGCCTTTTATGCTTATTTATTGACAGAATACTTTTAATACCTGAAATGCTATCAAGCCCAATAGTTCATTTCACATTTCACATTTGCATTGGAAACTGGTAACATTTTAAACTGATGCTTTCCTCGTTTACCATTGTGAGGTATATTGAAAAGCTGTTTACCACTGTGAGGTATATTGAAAAGCTGTCGGACACTTGCAACCTTTTGTTCATTTTGTGGCAAAGTTGATCACCCCCATCCCACCATCCTTCAGAGTTACTGTGATAATGAGAAACAGGTTAAATTTAATTAAAGTGAAAATCAACCAAGGCTTATATATCTGTGTACCATGTAGCAGATACAGTGCTCTCATGTTCAAATAAGTGTCAGTGCTTAATTTATTACCCAGTTATAGATAATTAGAAATGGAACCTAATAACCACAAATTATAGTACCATTGATTTTTACTTTGCACCCTTACAAATACAACTAAACTGTATATTCTCCATCTTGCAACATTCACACAGTTCCCAAGTTACAGTGGTAGCAAGGCAGGTGACTATAAATCACTTTTCACAGGACTAATTAAATATTCTGTCTTTTTAATTATTTTTAATATTCTAGGATCTCATGCAAAATTCTACTGCTTCATATTTTATTATTCAAAATATCTAGACCAAATTGATAATAACTTTGAGTCTTGGCTTAATTAAAGTACTGAGAGTTTTGGTAAACCCACCTTATTTGGAAGGGTTTTATTTGATGATTTGCTTGTAGTATTCATGTGTATTTTCTGCAAGATTTTTTAATACTTCAAAACTTTTTAAGTTTTAAGAATTATTTTTAAAGGTAAAGCCAAAATGTTATTTTTTCTTTAAAATATTTCTTAGGGATGACATGGGATTTTATTTGAAACTGTGGGCTCTTTTGAATTTGGAGATTATAATTATGCAACAAAAGGAAAGGAAGACTGTAATACGTACATATTTTCTTCCAGTGTTAGTGCTAAGTAAGTGCTTCAAACTTAGCTTAATACTTTATCCTTTGTTGCATTTCTCTTTTCACGTGGCAAAATTTTATATAAGATACTAATGGCTATATTTATATTTTTCAGTGACTATCAAATTATTTTGCAGTTAACTAGTGGCACATGACAATTAGTTCCATAAATACATACTTTAATTTCATAGATGTATTCATGTGTTGTGATCTTGCTAATATTAATATTTTATACTAAATCTAAGTCCCTAAACAATATATCTTCCACACAAAAGAATAAAATATTAATCAAATTCTCAAAGTCTTTGATCTTACTCAAGCAATTTTATGTCATTTTTCATATGTTACAATGTATTTAGATATATTACTAAATAGATGCATTTTTTATTTTATAAAAAGATTTATCCTATATTACTTATGATGTGCTACAGGGTTTGTTTATACACTTTTTTTTTGTTTTACTACAAAGCTAGTATAATGGAGTACAAAAAAATAAACAAACAAACAAAAAAACTTAATATAGAGAAATACCAGTAACCAAAAATGAAAATTAGCCAGAAGTCTAAGAAATACATAACAGATACTTCTTAATTGACTCTTTATACAAAAGCATAATGTAAGTTGCTGGAGAAAGATAGACCTTAAAAATACTAAGCTTACACCCAATTTTATTTAGAAATATGCTTCATTAACTATATTAATTACACTAGTAGTCTCACTATTTATTAAGTACAGGTAAAAACAATTGAAATACAAATAAGTGAATTTTAAGTTGACATTGTCGGCTATTTTTATTTACATGGTTATTTTTTTCTAGACGCTGCATATAATCAATCTTAATATTCACTTAAAATCTATTTTTAAGAGAAAAATGCACAGTTCTTCACTCAAGTGGTAGGAAATTTACCTTGGGTCAATATGGAAAAGGAGAACCCACAAGTGGTAGGAAATTTACATAGGCTCAATGTGGAAAAAGAGAACCCACAAGTATTTAGCATTTCCTTTTCTGAGAGCTTTTAGTGCAGACTAAACTATTAAATAGTTTCTCTTAAAAATTCTCTTTTTTCCTTCCCCAAATCTAAATCTGCCAACTTTTATATGTAGATTTTAAGAAAGTGCAGAATGTTTGAAATCCTAGGTTATCTCAAAACCTCGGAGTGTGCAGACTCTGATTTCTCTTTGGTAACTATTGCCTGTTACTCTTTACACTCTTTGCTTCAAATAAGGAAATGCTTTTTGGGGAGGGAGGGAGTTCATCAGCTTTCATTAGTGTTTTTGTATTTAATGTGTTGCCCAAGACCATTCTTACTCTTTCAATGCACAGTAGAAAACAAAAAAAGTTGGATACCCCTACAAGTTTGGGGCATTTATGAAATGACTAGCAGTACTTTGGTCTAGTTACTTTTCCTGTTACTTGGTAAATTGATTTTTCTGTTTATCATGACAGTATAGAGATCTGTTATTTTACCACTCACGGTCTCTTCTTTTGTCTACTGTTAACAGCACTCTCATTTTACTTTGGCAGATCAAAGCTAGGGTCATTAGATACTCTCACCTTGGAACTGGAAGTATGAACAGTGACAAAAAGATCCTCCATGGTCCCAGAAGAGATTGTCAGTTGCTTCCTTCCAGATCTGGAGAACTGCCTTGAACCTGGCATTTCTAAGCTCAGTGATCCATTTTTCCTTTAAATTCTGTAAGCTACCTTACTCCCTTCCAAACAACTGTCTGCTTCACTTAGTTGCAGCTAATGGTCCTTGGATGAAACCTACCAAGACAGCCAGATGATCTTTGATATAACATGAGTCAGTGGTCATTTAGATATTCCAATACTAGGGAAAATACTCAGATGAGTAACATCTGATTTCCTGGACATTTGCCAACATAAATCTATCAGTTTGTTTTAATTTTTAATTAATGTAGGTAACTAATTAAAATTTTAATTTTTAATATTTTGAGTATTTTTTTGATAGTTTTTAAGAGTCTTTAGCAGCAAATAACATCCAAGAGCTTGTTAGATGTGAAGTCTTTCCCCACACATACTAAATTAGAATCTGAATTTTTAAAAGAATCAAATACTAAAACTTGAGCAGCACTGCTTTAAGTCTCACTCTGATTTGAATACACAAAGCAGAATTCTGATAACCCAAATAAGGTCTTTCTCAAAGCTATTATATCCATAACTGTTAGAGATATTCATGATTATTGTAAAGGATACTTGGAAAACCTACTGCTTTTCAAACTGGTTAATAAATATTCAATTAAAAATATCTTATCCGAACACTAATTTTTAATTATAAAATCCACTTATTCTTAAACTCATGAATAATGTATATTATATAAACTTGAAAAATTGACTTTTTAATTAATTTCCTTTAAAGTTCAAACATGAATTTTTATTCTCTTTCCAAATCCTCCAATGATAAAAAAAAAAAAAGCAGCAAAAAGTTGTAGGTCCTATACACTCTTCTCAGAGTTAATCTGTTATATGCTCTTTAAGATATTTTTCTATTTGTGTGTGTATGTAATTATTGATGTAGATAAATTAATGCTCTAAATATAAATTTAGATACATAAATAGGGACAAATATAAACAGTACATATTAATCTTTGAAACGGGTCACCACCTGTGTTGTGGAGAAAAAAATGTCTTCTGTACTTTTTAACCTGAACTTCTCATGTGTCCTTATTTTCTCGGTAATGGAAAGTTTATTTTCACAAATTCAAGGCAAACTCAGTCTATTCAGGCATTTTTCAATTGGCTTAGGAATACCTTTAAATTCCAAGGGCTTTCATAAAGTCATCACCTATTACATCCTGACATCTGTGCAGGGACGCTGGTCCTTGCCCATTCCCTCTGCATATAAAAATCTGCTCAGATGCTCCTGGTCCCAGTAAGTATTAGGTCATACTCCAGGCTGCTGACTTTCATTGCTACTTGGAATCAATCCACTCTCAGCCACATGGGAACATGCTTGTTCACGCCTATGTGAACTGGAATCCACGGGGATTTGGGGTTTGTGATAGGTCTATTTGCTTAAACATGTCCAGCTAGCCATTTTTACTCTTCCCCTGTGGCATGGTAACATGGAGAATTGAGAGGACACTGGCCTCCTATTCGGTCTCTTCACATGAAGTGGGACATAGGCCTTCCCTACCATAATGTCTCTAAATTTATCCGGGAGCTCTGTAATGACCTCTACTTCAGCACAAGGAGGAGAAATACCACCATTTTGTACTTTGTAGTTTTTAACATTCTTAATACTTTCTTCATTGCAGCAAATTTTTTCCCCCTGATAGTTGTCTCACCTCAGTTCCAATAATCATCAACCTTTTTTTTTTTTTTGGATGATACTATACAATTTTGCTTTTGCCATTTAGCATATGGGCCTCTCTTATTTTTTAAAACAGCACTTTATTAATTTAAAACAGTTTCCTTCTACTTCTGACCTTCCATTTAAAAAAAAATACTATAGATTTCTCATGTTATATTTCTCCTTGGACAAATTTAATTACTTATAGTTTCCCTAACATTGACCTATCTTTCCATTTTAGGATAAATCTTATGTGGTTACAAACAATCTGTTGGACTCAAATTTATAATATTTTATCTAGGATCTTTACATTTATGTTTGTAAGGAATATTGGTACTTTTTTCATTCTCTTTTATTAATCACTTTTTTATTTTAGCTCAGTGTTATTAGCTTGCTTTATATAAGAAATATGTATCACTTCTAAAGAACAAATAAATAGTTGATTTTGGGGGTTACTTTAATTAACCAAATAATTTGGCATATAACAATGGTATTAATCTTCTTTTGGGAGACCTGTCTAGCTACCAAATTCTCATGGTTCTCTTGCTTTCTATTTCACTACAATCAACTGATCTTAGTTTATTTTCACCTTGTATTAAACTCTACACTGTGTTACTAATAGATATTCCACCAATGTCACCAATTTCTAAAACATTTTACATATCATTGTTCGTGTAAGTTTCCAAACCTCATCACTACCATATTTTATTTCCTTTTCAAAAATTCCACTCAAATACTCATTTGTGAATATTGTATCTTAATCAGGTAGATGTTAAGAAAATTTATTTTCTTGTGTTAACAATTACAGTAAGATATTCTAAAACTGAACATGATTAGGACATACTTTAATTCTTAATTTTGAATGTATGTTACAAAGGGTGGAGGGAGGGGTACTGGTGGAATTAAGATGCAGGGCATCTTACAAGGGTATATGTGAAACTTAGTAAATGTGGAATGTAAATATCTTGGCACAGTAACTGGGAAAATGCCAGGAAGGCTATGTTAACCATTGTGACGAAAATGTGTCAAACGGTCTGTGAAGCTAGTGTATAATGCCCCATGATCATATCAATGTACATAGCTATGATTTAATAAAAAAATAAAATAAAATAAAATTTCAGTTATGCAGGATGCATGAATTCTAGGAATACAATCTACACCATGATGACTACAGTTCATAATACCAGATTGGGAATATATTGTATGTATCATATTTATATATAAATTATGCATATAGGGAGATATATATATATGTATATAATTATGTATATAGGGAGAGATATAGAGATATATATATACATACATACATATATGCCATATTGGACATGTATATGTATGTACATAGATTATATATATAATATATAATGTTGTTTTCATCCAATCATCTGGTGACAGGCTGATAGACAATTATGATAGTTTCATATCTTGATTATAGGAATAATGCTTCACTATACACAGAAGAGCAGATAACTCTTCAAGATACTGATTTCAGGTATTTGGATGTATGCCAAGAAGTGAGATTGCTGGACCTTATGGTAGTTCTATTTTTCATTTTGATTTTTTTAAAACCTGCATAGTGTTTCTCTAATGACTCTGCCAATTTACATTCCCACCAGTAGAGTGCAAATGTTCTCCTTTTTTCTCACTGAAAGGCAAATACCACATGATCTCACTCATATGTCGAACCCAAAGAGTTCAACTCATAGTGGTAAAGAATTGATTGTTCAGTAGCAGGAGATGACTTCAGCTGGATAGGAGGAATAAATTCAAGAGATCTATTGTGCAACCTGGTGACTATAATTAATAACATGTATTTTGTTCCTGAAAATTGCTAAAAGAATAGATTTTAAGTATTCTCATCACAAAAACATGATAAGTTTTTGAGGTAATGCACATGTTAAAAAACCTGATTTAGCTATTTCTCAAAGTTCTGTGACTTTAGTATACTAACAGTTTTACCATCAATGTGTATCCCATAACATTAAAACAAAATGTTGCACATAGCACATCTACATAATATTTATATGTCAGCTTAAAACTTGATGAATTAAAAAATGATTTAAAAATTAAGATTTTATTAATCAAATGAAATGATAAAAATATAAAATTGGAAAATTTCAAACTGAGAAAATACTCCACAATACATATAAATAGAAAAGATTTAGCACACAGGATTCCTAAAGAACTCCAATAAGTTGATAATCATAAAAACAGTAAAATATTAGTAAAAGACATAAATTCCATCAAATGCTGGAACAAAAAAGGGGATCCAATAAACATATGAGAATATGCTCAACTTCAATGGCCAGAAAGAATGCAAATGAAAACTGCAATAAACTCACAGTATTAAAGAAACACATTAGCAACAAGGTCAAATATCTTACAATATCAAATATTGGAAAGGATGCACAGCTATTGAGCTGTTATGCCCTGCCGGGAGGTATGTTACTCATAACACGGCATTTGAGAAAACTGAAACCACCTGTAAAAGTGAAAGTATAAACATTCTCCTTAAAACAAAAGAACTGTTTTCAGGATGTCCATAGCTGGACTATGTGCCCGAAAAACTTCAAACAATTCATGAAATGGTCTGTGACTGAATGATTCCATAACCCGTGATACGTTCCCACTTGAACTGATACACGGCAGGGGAAATGATGAGGCCAAAGCAGCATGCAGCATCATTATCAAATTTGAGAAAGGTGACATCATGGACAAAATTGAAATTCACAAAACTGTATACCACAAACATAATTCTAATAAAAGTAAGGAATAAGAAAATCTGAATGCTATATTTTAAGGATAAGTTCAGCTTTGGTATTACCTCTGGGTGGATACAGAGAAGCAGCATCAGGGAAGTACAAACAGGTAGTTACAGTTGATAATATTACAGGTAAAAGGGTACAAAATTTACAAGTAATTTACAGATATTATTGGGTAGGCATGAAAGTAATAAAATATTAAGATACTCAGAGTTCTAAAATACTTTTTTATTGAGGAAAGTACACTTTCTGCACATTAAATCTCTGTACTTGTTTATCCTAATATCTGCATCTACTACTTCATACTCTCTGACAATACAGATCATGAGTATTATAGGTAACAAAATAGAGCCATATGTGGGATTTATGCTGGTGATATGGGTATATTTTACCTGCTCCTATTGCAAACCAAAAATTGAGTAACTATGTGAGGTAATGGAACATTCATTTGTTTTAATATACTAACAGTTTTACGATCTACGTGCATCATGTAACTCCATGTGTATATGTTAAAGATACACAATAACATTTAATTTTTTTAATATGTGAGTAGTAACAAAGCATAGATAATGTTACACATTACAATGAAAGCAATTCTATGTTCTTCCTGATTTGTGATATCCCAAGATGGCCACCAATGAGAAAAAAATTATTATTTATAAAATTGGAAAACAAACAACAAATCATCTTTGAGTCTCTAAGAATAGGATTTTAATTGAACATAACAGTTAGGGAACACATTGATTATGCAAAACAACATATTTCTCTACCCACATCTACACATTTCAGGAAAACAAAGTAAGAAGCTTTACATGAACTATCAGAAAGGCAAAAGTACACATGATAAACTCTGAAGAAATTCACAAAAATAAACCAAAGTGAAGTATCTATCTCATAATCAAGAACTAGACTATTTTCCTCACCATCTACATTTCATCCAACAAAATGATCCACTGACAGCATCTCTAACTAACAACAATATTATCTGCTGGCCAAGTACCCTGAACTGGAAATACATTGACAGTGACCTAAAAAATAGATGTGATTTTAGGTCACAATACATAATACAGAAAGCTGCTTTGATGATAGAATAATAAACATCTAAACTTAAACTCCACTCTTTTTGCACATCAAATTTTTTCTACTATTGGACAAATTGCTCTCTGGTGAATGTGAATGATAGTAAATTTAAAAAAAAAAAACTTGGTTTCCCCCCTTGAAAGGTGGGAAAAAAATCCTTTCTTCCAAGTCCCATTTCAATATACACTAAGAAAAATATAGTTATAGTATTAGCTTGGTTTTATTTTTGCTTGAAGTATCATTCCTGCACCTTTTTCTGCAGAATTTACAGAAGAATTTCTGTAGAATTCTCTATTAGATTGATTCTGCAGAGTCTCTCTATTAGATTGATTCCATACTCAAAAGATAATTCACTCCACTAATCTAATGACTTTGTATAAATGAAAAGAAGTATCCCCATAGAATTGATTCAATTGACTACATTATCCATCATTAGAATTTACTGCCTGTGTGTTGCCTTAGAACTGGTACTAACCATCATCAATGTGAAGGACATTCTTATTCCCTCTATGGTTAACTTTTTACACCAGAGTTTTTTCATAGCATTTTTCATCTCTGAATTTCTCAAGCTATAGATCAAAGGGTTCAACAAGGGAACAATAACTGTATAAAATACAGTCATGAATTTATCAATAGGAAAGGTTGACACAGGTCTAACATATATGAAAATACAGGGAACGAAGAAGCAGACAACCACGGTGATGTGGGAGCTGCAGGTAGACAGGGCCTTACGCCTCCCTTCATGACTGTAAGTCTTCAGTGAGTTTAGGATGACTCCATAGGAGATGAGGAGAAGGATAAAGATCACCATGCAGATTGCCCCACCATTGGCA
>CAUYPK010030373.1:0-34802 GCA_963574355.1 Loris lydekkerianus
CGGGGTTGATGTGCATTCTTCAACCTTCTCTCTTGGTGCAGCTCTAATCCACCAGGTTACTTGCTAAATTTCTGTCCTTTAACTCTCCTTCTGGACGGGAGCCTCTGTGGAAAGCTGGCTTCAGTCAGCCATCTTGTCTCCGCCCCATCCAGTCCTTATTTTAAACATTGTTATTGTTATTAAAATTTAAGCCTTTTTAATTTTGTGAAGGCAAAAAATGGAAACCTAATAAACACATGTATATGTAAAAATAAAAACAAATAAAATTAATGTTGTGATAATTTCACCACATATTAACACCACATATACATGTTAAACTGGTGCATTGTATGATGTGTGAATTATACTTCAATAAAGTTGTTATTTTAAAAAACAAAATCTAGCCAAGTATGGTGGGTTCCCACTTGTGATCTCAACACTGAGAAGCTGAGGTGAGAAGACTGCTTGAAGCCAGGAGTCTGAGCCCAGCCTGACCAGAATAGTGAGACCCAGCCTCTACGAAAAGAAAGGAAGGAAGGAAGGGAGGAAGGGAAATAAAGGAAAGGAAAGAAAGGAAAGAAAGAAAAAAAACTTAGTTGGGTGTAGTGGTGGCTACCTGCAGTTATAGATACTCAGGAGGCTGAGGCAGGAGGATCGCTTGAGCCTATGAGTTTGAGATTGCAGTGAGCTAAGAACAGTCCCCAATCTTTTTGACACCAAGGACCACTTTCGAAGAAGACAATTTTTCCAGAGAATGGAATGGGGGAGGGGTGTTGGTGGTTGGCTGGGGGATGGTTTATGAATGATTTAAAAACATCACATCTCCACCCCTCATCATCATGGACTAGATTCTCATGCAACCTAGATCCCTCACATGTGTAGTTTATACACTCCTATGAGACTCTAATGCCACCACTTATCTGACAGGAAGGGGGGGATTGGGTGATGTGAGGAGTGGGGAGTGGCTGTAAGGTGAAGCTCTGCTGGCTCTCCTGCCACTCACTTCCTGCTGTGTGGCCCAGTTCCTAAAAGGCTGTGGACCACAGAGCTGTGACCATACCACTGCATTCTAAAGAGTAGATGCAGCATAATTCATAAGAGCCCTAAGATGTGCAGAACCACAAATGATACTGGCTTCAACTTAAAATCACCAGCTGCATTAGTCCTTAATGAGAACAGAGTCAGTCTGTCCTTCAAAGCTTTGAACCACACACTGATTTCTCTTCTCTAGCTATGGAAGTGCTAGGTGGCACTTTCTACCAATAGAAGGCTGTTTTGTCTCTACAGAAAATCTAGTTGTTTAGTGTACCTATTTTTACCAATTGCCTTAGATAGATTTTCTGGACAACTTGCCGCAGCTTCTATATCAGCACTTGCTGTTTCACCTTGTACTTTTATGAGATGGCTTCTTTCCTTAAACCTCATGAACCAAGCTTACTAGCTTCTAACTTTGCTCTTGCAGCTCCCTCACCTCTCTTAGCTTTTCTAAAATTGGAGAGAATTAGGGCTTTGCTCTAGATTAGGCTTTGGCTTAAAAAAATGTTGTGGCTATTTTATCTTGTATCCAGACCACTAAAACTTTCTCCATGTCATCAACAATGCTGTTTCGCTTTCTTATCATTCTCATTTTCACTGTAATTTTCCATTTCCTTCAAGAACTTTCCTTTGCATTCATAACTTGGGTAACTATTTGGGGAAAGGGGCTAGATTTTGGTCTATTGTGGCTTTCAACATGCCTTCTTCACTATGCTTAATCATTTCCAACTTTTTCATTTAAAGTGAGAGAAATGGAACTTTTCCTTTCACTTGAATTAGAAGTGATTGTAGGGTTATTAACTGGCCTAATGAACATTGTTGTGCTTCAGGGAATAGGGAGGTCTGAAGCAAGAAAGGGATACAGGGAATGGCCATTTGGGTAGAGGATATACACACACATTTATGGATTAAGTTCACCATCTTCTATAGGCAAGGTTTGTGGTACTTCAACACAATTACAACAGTTGCAACAAAGATTACTGATCATAGATGTCCATAATAGGTATAATAATGATGAAAAGTTTTAAAATATTGCACAAATTATCAAAATGTGACAGAAACACAAAATGGGCCTATGCTGATGGGAAAATGGCACAGAATGACTCGCTTGATACAGGCTTGGCACAAACCTTCAATTTGTATAATAAAAAAAATTTGGTATGCACAAAGCACAATTAAGCAAAGTGAAATAAAATGAGGTATGCTTTTAGCATAAGGAATAGTTAGAGCCCTCAATTCTCACCCAGCTCCTAAATAGGCAGGTGAATGTCGCTTTCCCACTCTTACAGAAAACTCAGGTTTTACTACGTAGATAGGTAATAAAAGGGAGACCCTATATTCAGGTAGAACAAGACTGGATGACAGCAAGACTTTATTATAATAAAGAGAATAAATGAACATTGGCATACATAACCATGAAAACTCAGCTCTCTTCATCTTGCTTAGCTACAGTAACACAGAATTCCAGACAGAACACCTTGCAGTTCCCTATGTATCCCAACCCTCCCAGCCTCCCATGTGCCTCCAGGTTGAAGAATGTGTTATTATTTTCTGGGCAAAATGAGAAGTCCAGAAGAAAAAATATATAGATAATGTTTGTATGAGTGTCCTCAATTTAACAAACATTTATTGTTTGAAGGTCCATTTTGTGCTAGGGATTGTTCTAGTTTGTTGGAATATATCAATGAAAATAAAGACAAAGACAAAAGTCCCTGCTCCCCTGGAAGTAATATTCTAGTGAGGGAAGACAAAAAATAAACATAATAAATAACTGATCACATAGCATACCAGGTAAGAAAAGTGTTTTTGGGAAAAAATGAACAGAAAAACACAGAGAAACAGAGAAATAGTTCCAGGGGCAGGTGCATGCAGTTTTAAATAAGGTCGTCAGAATAGGCAATAGGCCTCATTGAAAAGGTGATATGTGCAAAAGCTTGAAGGAGGTGAGAGTTTTATCCTGACCACACTCAAGGGAGGCCTACCCAGCAACAAATTCTATGGACACAAACTGTTCCACACTGCATATTTGTATCTCACTCTTAAACATGAGAAACTAGCCATGAATCTCCAGGCATGTAAGAAACAATCCAAAACAAAATAGAAAGTGAAAGAAGAAAGCAAACATGGACAAAAAGAACTCTGAAGTGAAGCAGTGAAGGGAATGCAAGAAATTTAAAAAAAAAAAAAACAAAGCATTGTTAACATCTCAGTGACATAATATATTACATCCATAAAACAAGAACAGAATACTATTTTTTAAAAAGATCAAAGAATAAGAGGTTTTACAAATTAAATACATATACACGCATACACGAGAGCAAACATTTCTTAATATAAATGAATAAAATAAAGTAAAATGAATAAAGACATTGAAAATTTTATAGATCTGTCAGAGAATTTATTACATATTGAATAGTTTGGAAGATAAGAAAATAAAGACATTGAAAATGAGAAAATTAGTAGTTCAATGCAGGAAGTATCATAGCTAATAAATGTGCATTCAGAAAGACAGCACAGAGAAAAAAGAGAGGAAAAATATCAAAAAACATGAGTTTTTTGAGCCTCCCAAGACTCAAGGACAGGTATCTCCGAACTGATAGAAACCACTAAGCAGCCAGTACAATGAAGGGACAGCAACATGAAATTTCAGAATATCAGGGATAAGGAGATAATGAAGCTTCAAAAGAGAAAAATAAGTCACATGCAAACCATTAGAAATTAAAAGTGACATTATATTTCTCAACATTTACCCTGAAAACTATGAGGCAATGGAGAATGTGTTTAAAATTCCGAGGGAAAATTATTTCCAAACTAGAATTCCATACCCAGTCAGATCATCCCTCGAGGGTGAGATTAAAATTAAGTTTTCAGTCATGCAAAGGTTTCAACAATTTACCTCCCATGTAGAGAATGAATTCCACCAAAAAAGGAAGTAAACCAAGAAAGATGAAGCCTTGTGATCCAGAAACAAAGGATTTGCCAAAAGAAAAGGTGAAGGAAATTCCCAGGATAATGCTGAAGGGATGTCTTAGACAGCTACAGTTAGTCCAAGAAGTAGACACCAAGACAGGATTAGAAACACAAGAAATCTACTGGGGGAAACATATGCAAGACGATAAGAAAGAAGTTGGGGGAGGCGTAAGAGCTGCCAGAAAGCGATGCAGGCTGCTTCCCAGGTAGAGGAGAAAAGGAAGGAAGGAAGACTAGGTAGGTGTTTGTTAGACTGCTGGCAGTTCCAGGGAAAACTCAGCAAGGCTGCCCATCAGAAGACTCTTAGGAATGAGCTTGTGTTAGCACTGTTTTGCTGTGCTCAGTCACTGGAAGGGGGCAAAATGTGTGAGGCATGGCCTCCCTACATGCACAACGATGGATTCAGAGAGCAGCAGCTGGAGCCATTGGTCAGTTAACTCCTTGTGGTCAGAGACCTGAGAACAATGTTCTTGGCTACCTGTGGTAGCTTTGTAACATGTGAACTCTAGCATGTTACCATTTCCTAGGATGCCCATCCCCACACATTTGTGTTAGGTGAGATACATACAAGCTATCTTCTCATGTAAGATTTGGAAAACAGAAGTGAAGCAGCAGTGGTTTTGTTGTTTACACTCAAGTTGAGTAGGTGCTTTTGTAGATCAGACATGTTGTCAACATCTACTGGCTCATCTGGTTGTCATGGGGCAGAGACCATACCTGCAACTGCCCCTCCTTCTCCTGGATCTTCCTGCAGCCTTTCTAACTCCTGGGCCAGCTGTGTGTTTAGCTTTAAGATGAAGTTCATCAGTTTCTTCTGCAGGACACTCACAATACAACATTGGAGGCAGTGAGAATAGACACATTTCTGTTTCATCTTCATAGGTTCTAGACTGTGCATGTGGATTCCAGATTATCTTTTCTCGTCACCACTGGATGGCATTCTTAACTCGCAACTTCCTGCCCTGTGGACTTCAAATTCATCTGTTTTCATCAGATATGAAAACTATAGCCTTATAGAATTTATTTAATCAATTCCTACTTGTATTAGATGAAATCTGCATGATGGATCCCTCAGTATGCACTGCATACTCCTGTTCCCCACCCTGCCACCAGTGCTCTACAGCCACAGGTCCAAGGGAGTGTTTCCAAGGAAAAAAAAAGTGGAACTGAGAGAATTTGTGTGGCAGTTTTAAGAGGTATTTTATAGATCTGTCAGAGAATTTATATACATATTGATAACCTTTTGGGTTTTTTTTTTTTTAAACAGGAAAAACCCTTTCTTTCACTTTAACTAAACAACTGGAGAAAATTTTCAAGTCTATATAAAGTTATCTATATAACTTTTTTTTTTTTTTTTTTTTTTTTGATGCAGAGTCTCACTTTGTCACCCTGGGTAGCTCACAGCAACCTCAAACTCTTGGGCTCAAGTGATCTTCTTGCCTCAGCATTCCAAGTAGCTGGTACTACAGGTACCCACCATAATGCCCAGCTACTTTTGTTTTTAGAGACAGGGTCTTACTCTTACTCAGGGTGGTCTCAAACTCCGGAGCTCTGGTGATCTACCTGCCTCAGCCTCCCAGAGTGCTAGGATTACAGATGTGAGCCATTGTGCCTGGTCAATACCTAACACTTTAAAAGCTAAGAAAAGAGAGGCAACTATTATTTTCAGGAAAATCAAATGACACACAAAAAGGAAGTTTAAGCAGACGATATGATATGACTCAGGTATAAACAATATTTATGTGGTCATGATGATGAAAACATACATGATGATTTCAGCAAATAACATAAAAAATCTAATAGTAAGATTAAGATAAGGGAAGAAAATCTAATAGTAAGATTAAGATAAGAGAAGTATATAAGAGAAAAGATGATGACTACAGAGCTGATGTTTTAGAGTAGGATATCATTAGATCATGTCTCTAAATATAGATATGCACCCCCACATGTTATTTAAAATTGCACACATCCTTGGGCTAGGTGCAGTGGCTCACGCCTGTAATCCTAGCATTCTGGGAAGCCAAGGCTGGTGGATTGCTTGAGATCATGAGTTCAAGAACAGCCTGAGCAAGAATTGAGACCCCATCTCTAAAAACTAGCCAGGTTTTGTGGCAGGCACCTGTAGTCCCAGCTACTTAGGAGGCTGAGGTTTGAGCCCAAGAGTTTTAAGTTGCTATGAGCTATGATGTCACAGCACTCTGCCCAGGGTGACAAAGTGATACTCTGTCTCAAAAAAATAAATTAAATTAAAGAAATTGCGCACATCCATCATAGATTATCAGATATATGTGTTATTTAGAAGTAGAAAAGTAGATATTTCCATGATTTTTTTAAACTAACAACAGGCTTAAATAACTAAGAGGACAGCTCCCAAATAGTGGATTAAGGGCATGGAGCAATGAGAGAAGAGTGCCCATTCTAAGTGCTACTGCAATTCTTTTACACTTTCCTTTTTTTAAGAGGCAGGGTTTTGCTATGTTGCCCATGCTGGCCTCAAACTCCTGGGCTCAAGTGACCCTCCCAACTCAGCCTTCTGAGTAGCTAGGACAAAAGGTACATGCTACTGTGTGTGGCTTTTTCACGCTTTTAGCTTATATACATAATTTAATGTAGTAACAAATAAAAAAAATCAAAGTACAACTGAAAATCAAAGACTATAACTTATCAAGTTAAAAAAAAAAAAAAAGGAAGGGCAACAATGTGACACTTGTAGAATTCTTTATGCTATTCATGAGGGTTAGCTTTTTCCAAGTCATTGATCTTCCAAGTGATATTACTATTGCCGTTACATGAGCTCTAAAATAAATAAATATGTTGAAACTTCTTTGATCTTAGACCAAAAATGTAATAGAATTTGTATATATGATACATAAGAAAAAATCTCATGCAAATATACACAAATTTAAACTTTTTACATGTATGAATAATTTTTAAGGTATAGCAAATTGAAGAGTACACTGTCATTGTATTGCCACGAACTTTGACAGTAAATAAATACTCAAAACAAAGAAAGGGTAAAGCTAGTCTATAAGTACACATGCCAATAATGTATTAATAATTAAGAAAACAGGCTATTTGCTGGAGTATGCGCCACTGAAAAATAGGTGTGGAAATCATGAATTTAAGATGCAGAAAAATCACTATGAAATAATTTTTATATAAATACTTTAACCACTAATAATTGCTTATTTAAAAATCCAGTTGAAGCAGAAAAATACATGGAGACTCAATTACCTGTTAAAAAATGTTCAGTATCAAAAAAAAAAAAATGTTCAGTATTGCAGTGAAGGCTTTAAAAGATAATTTCACAATCAAGCTCCCTTCATAAGGACTGCTAAAAAGCTAACTTATAAGGCAAGAACTATAAGTAACAGGCAACAAACTACAAAGATACTACGTACAAGCCTATGCTCTTCTATCTTTACCAAGTCAAAGAAATAGTTATGTGTAGCTAAAACTCTCAATTTCAAGAGATTGTGTAGAACAGCATATACTACTGTATGCTTTTAGAGCTTATAAAAACTACCAGTTTTCAAGACTTTGCTCCTTCTGACTTATAATACATTAAGCTGCTACTATGTGCCATGACAACAGGAACAAATGATGTTCTGAAAGAAAGGGTAAGCCAATTACTAAAAAGCATACTAAGGAGAATGTGTGTAAAATGTAATAAATGGTCTCAAATATACACTAATCTCATTCTTTTTTTTTTTTTTTTTTAATTGTTTGGGATTCACTGAGGGTACAAAGAATTAGGTTATACTGATGTGCATTTGTTAGGTAAAGTCCCTCTTATAATTGTGTCCTGGCCCCAAGAGATGTGCCATACACCGTGACCCCCCATGCCTTTCCCTCCTTCCCTCTCCCCACTCCCTCAGTAATCTCATTCTAATAATCAGAAGAAACAATAATTAAAATATTAATTTAAAAGTACATTCAATTGATCAAGAAACCCAGAATAAAATTCAGAGATAAACAAACCTAAAATTATATCTTTATGAAAAATAGTCAAATGGGAAAACCCCAGTTTCAACGGACCCATATATCATACTCGCTCTTATATTAATTTCTACATGGGAAGTTTCTAAGAGAAAAACAAATGATGCTGAATAATTCCAGTAAACCTTATGGGAGACTGTGGACAACAAGTTTGACTTTACCAAATTTAAACCTGAAGCCTTCTATTATCTAGTAAATAATTTCTCTTTTTGATATTTTCTGAGTCTGAATGAAGGTAGAGACTGCCAATATCCTAAACTACATTTGGCAAGTTTGCTGTCTGTGTCTAATATGATATTCAGCAACGTAATAAAAGTAAAAAAGAATGAATGAATAAGAAAATGAAAAAATATTCTCAGGGTCCATAAATATATTTCCTAATACATTCCTTGATTAGAGTAATTATGTAGGATCAGCTGAAAAATTTGACTAGCTAAATACTGTCAAGACAGACAACACATTTAAGAATCTGAATTTCAAGTGAAATGCAGGCCATTTATGATATTTTTATATGTATCTAGCCAAGATATACTTTACTTTGTAAATAAAATAGATTTTAAAGGGCAAAAGTCAATATTTAAATCAACCCTTCTTCACATACATCTCCAACAAAAGCTCATTATTCCTCACTTCCAATACTTTCTAGCTTCATTAACTACTTTTCATTATTTTATAGTACATAAACATACAAGGTTCTTCTCTACTTTTGATATCCCAATGACAATAGTACAACAACATACAGCCATGAAAATTTATCCTCGAAACAGAAACCCTCGCAAATTGAAAACTATAAGGACTAACAAATGTTTCACTACGCTCAGAAAACACAAGAGTCTTTATTCCAAGATGAACTTCCAGTAAAAAAAATGATGTGTGAACAGCAGACACTGATGTTCACACAAGCATACTGCAGACAGCCCAGCAGGCGGTTTTCTGTTTTTTTTGGATTATGCTCTAGAGGTGCTGGCACAATGAAACTTCAATACCATAACTGCTTATTTCTCTGTGTATCTTTAAAATAACAGGTAAAGAAAAAATAACTACCAAAACAGCAAAGTAAAATGTTTTTAATTCTTCTTTTCAAACGATGTAATTTATAACCATTACAGAAATAGAGAAGAAGCACAAAAGGGGAAGGGGGGAATAAAGTAATGTTCCAAAGGTTCAGTTTACAAGGACCTCACACAAAGTTTTTTTTTCTCTGCAACTCTTACTAGAAACAGTATTATTTGCTAAAAATGCACTAGCTGCCAAGAGCTATGGTCCATCTGAAGCAAAATACTTAAGATGGAAATAGAGTGTTAATACAAAAAACGGCAGGATTCAGCATACAAATTTCTGTAAAATCTATTAAAAAAATAAGATGAAGTTTTAATTTTGATCTTTTTTTGACTAAAAAATAACTGTAATTATAGCTAAAATACGAAAATATATAACACTATGTTAAAACAATGAGAAGTAATCAAATTCCAAACTTCCTAATTAATCCCTTTTTTGTATGTTATTGGGAATTCAACACTAGTCTTGGTTCACATGATAGAACAATGGGAAAATTTTCCAAATGGTTGAACACTAACCCTGACAAGTGTGGAGAGCCAACTACAATACATTATATGGTAGCATAACCTGCCACCCACGTTGCTGAGAGAACAGCTTTCAAACACATGCACTGAGCTGTAAAACCGCAAAATCCCTTATTACACATTGTCTTTTTTACTCTAGGTGAAATATACCATCAATTCTTTCCATTATAAATCTTTTTTTATTACTGTATTTGAAGCCCATTTACAAATAAACTCTTGTTTTCTGACAATGTAGAAGATGACTTTTTTAAAAAGTCACAGAAAAAAATGCCATAGGAAAGTTATCACTGCCTATATATTACAAATGAAAGCTGATGAACCTGCTATACAATTTCCCATAGATTATTTTGGGAATCCATATCAACTAAAATGACTCTCCAGATAAAACTCTTTTTTTTTTTTTCCTCTGAAAACCAAACCCTTATAATGTGGTTCAGTAAGTTTCTTAAAGCATTTGAAAATATTTGCTTCTTTTAGAAAAGACTGATATATTGCTTTGGGTGTTCTTTAATACAATACATGGTTTTCATCATTACCCCTTCCCCCCACAAAAAAGCAAAACAAATTGTCAAAATTTGTCACAAAATGATATTTTCCTCTCTTTCTGTGTCTGTTTCCAACATTCATGCCCTTCCTCCTGGACCAGCATAAACACAAACCTATGCCTAAATAAGTAAATATTCATGGATATAATGGTACGCTTGACAATATTTATACTGTATTGATGAAACGTGTAAATGGAGCAAGATTGCAGAATGACAGAAGCACTTCATCCTCATTACAGAGCTGTTTGTCAAAAATACATCCTTACCTTTTAGAAAAGAGCTCACTGAAATAATGATTATAAATATGAACAAAGGGGCTTGAGATACAGAACAAGAAGGATAAAAAACCAAAAAACTTAAAGCTACTACTATTTGGAGATTCAAGATGGGTAAAGTCATTTCAAAAACTGTTTCTCTAACATGTTGCCTGATTAATTTCCCTCCAAATTTCTCCCTCCTATTCTTTCCATTTCCTTCCCTCCAACTCCCACCACCATGACCCACCTTCACCCACAGTCTGCTAAATAAATTATAGTATTCCAGTAATGTTATAAGATGTAACAGCTTCTTCTGGGGTCTTCCTTTACAATGTTGTTGGAAGAGAAAATTTTATTTGTAAGAGTTTCTATTATACTGACAGAGTCAATTAGTCTTGTGAACTATTGGTCTTTCTGCCTGATAGTTTGGTGAATTATTCAAGTGGTACTACTCATAGCCTATAACTAGGTGCAGCCAGTTAACCTCAGAAACATGACAATACCAACTACTAAGGGGATTTTAAGTTTATCTTAATAACAAACTCTAGTAATATCATTTCTTTCAAACTGGTGGTATATTCATTCATAGAAATGGTGTATTTTTCCCAAATTGGATTCATTTATAAGTTATGATACAAAAATTAGAGTCATTTTTATTTTATAGAAGTTGAACATAACAATTTTGGGGCTTTTTGAAAACTATTTAATAATCAGCTATTATGCCTCGATTTGTCTTTATGTTTTTACAATTAAATAAAGCATGAGAAACCTTTAATAATGAGAAACATGCAATATCCAGTGCTTATATCAAGATTTTGCCCAACATGCAGAAAGCACAATTCTTCTAGAAGTTAATGTGAAAACCAAATTTGTATTTTACTTCAAATATTCAAATCTTTAAGTTGTCAAATATTTTTCTTTAAAACTCAAAAGAAAATTCGCACTGAGTGTTTACTACGTGATAGGCGATGTGAATAAGTACTTTGCAAACTTTATGTTACTCAATCATCTCAGGATGATTAGTAACACAGGTATGTTATCACTATTCTACATACGAGGAAACAGGTTTTGGAAGAGCCAAGTATGTCTCAAAGTTCCACAAATTAGTCAATTAGTCACTAAGATTTGAAACCATATCTCTGTAGTTCACCAAATTGTGGCCTTTCATCAGTACTGGGCCTATGACATAATTCCTTGGTTATCTTCCCCATGTCATCTTGTAATAACTGGATGACAGAATACTGCCAAGCTCCAAACTCATTCGCCAAAAGAATATTATCCAATTCTTAATGACCCACAACTCAGAAGGAAATTAATGAATCAGAGTGCTTGATATTCCTATAATTATATCAACATTGAAGTTTTATTAATGGCAAAAGAATATTTAAAAAACTGGAGCTTTTGTGGTCAACCCAAATGCACTCTCATTATGTATGAACATACATGTAACACACAGGTCCTCACTTGCATATACACATACTTATCCAAACTGTCACTGCCCATGTTCCTAGTTTCCAAAACAACAGTATCATCTATTATGCTAGGTGATATAATAGATAATTATTCCCCTCACAAAAAAAGGGAAAAGTTATTTAATGCCACTAGGTGTCATGGTATCAATCTCTTTGCAATGAAGGATTTTTTAAAACAAGTTGAATGACATTTTCATACCATAGTCTTTTCTAGCAAAAATTATAATTACTTCTTTTTGCTTCATAAATTTTCAAACAGAAGCAATCTGTTCAATTGTTGGGCCAAACTGCCCTAAAAGCAAATGCTTACTATAGGAGTGCACCTTCAGCATTTCCAAAATTCATCCACTACTCCCAAATTCCCTGCCTTCAGATTGCCTAGGGAGACTCTCAGGGCCTCATTCTCTTCTTAGTGGAAAAGTTTGCAAAAATACTTGTGCAATTAGTATAGATCATGCTTTCTTGAAAATATTGGTATGGCTAAAAGTCATGGAAGTTAAGATGCCTAAATAACTTTTTTATTTTAAATGTGAATTTATAAATAAAACATCCTGCAGAGAAATACAAGAGTTAAGAAGTTTTGCTTATCTTTTAAATAAATCAAATCTAAATAAATCTTAAAAGCACAGAAAATTTCAAGAGTACAAATCAAAGTATCCAAGTTACTAAAACTATTACTTTAATAAAGAAAGATTTAATTTTGACACAATAGAGCAAGACATACTACAGTGGATTTTATGCTATTAACTACATAATATCAGAAATAAATTGCTAAACTATCACTTTATATACTCCACAAAGCAATAGTGCCACTGATGCCATGTAAGAGGATTAAATCTGTATATCTAACCCAACACTGAGGGAGCTTTCATTAAAATAAACGAAAAACAATAGATCATCTGCATGGGATGTTCTCTCTGTCCAAATATGAATAGTTGGTATTGAAATGTCAAATAACAACATTAAAAATAAAAACCAAAACACTTCATACTTTGATCTGATAGTAAGGAATTGATACAAGACAATCCATCTAGTTGCTTTTACTTGAACATGCTTAATCTAGATAAGACACATTTATCTAGCACTTTCCAACCTTGTACATTTATGTATGAGTAAGCCATTATAAAGCTAAAGGAGAAAAGAAGTACAGAAGGACATAAATTTATATAGACCGAGAATCAACTATGTATTAGGTATGCAGTAGATGTTTTACATGGCTTATTTCATTTAATTTTCAGGACAGTGCCTGTGGCTTAAAGGAGTAGGGTGCCGGCCCCATATAACAGAGGTGGCGGGTTCAAACCCAGCCCAGGCCAAAAACAAAAAAAATTTTTTTTCAAAACTACCTAAACTGGATAAACACTGTGATCCTCACTTTTTAAAGTAAATAAACAGAGGCTCAGAAAGGACAAAAAAAAATTGTCTTGTACCACAAAATAAAGAAGTGATAGTACCAAGATTCCAACTGTGATCTGACAGGCTCCAAACGCTATGATTAAAGCAGCATGTGGCAAAGACAATCTAGAAACATGTTCCTTTCTCTGGCTTAGATCTCATCCTTCTGTCCTCCTCTGAAAACAATATTTAAAACCCAGATTGCAGATTATGAAACAGACTGGATTTTTCTCCCTGTAGGCCAAGGTTAGAGAACTCTGTGTTCAGTGGTAAGTACAATATGACTCTGGGGGAATATCAGCAAATTTCAAATGACTCCTACCTCAGGTTAAACGGAGTTCAGTGAGTCATGATAATTCCATGCTACTGATAATCTTAATCTTGGACAACAGAAAACTTTCAAATTTGAATTCCATATCTATCTAAGACAATGCCTTCTCAATACAAGGTAACTCTTTACACAAAAGGAGTATTTTAAAGCCAAGAACACTCCTTAATGCCATTCACTAAATTTCCTCAGAGAAATAAAATTTTAAATTTGATAAAGCTAAATGTAGCTAACAACTACATTTTATAAAATGCCTGAGAAAAAAATTGATTCAATGTTTACCCTTTTATCATCTTAAATGTGAAGTGGTGACCAGGCAGCTGAGGCAGGAAGACTGTTTGAACCAGTAGTGACTAGGAGTTTGGGGTTGCTGATGCCATGATACTCTAGCCGGAAGCAACAGAGTGAGACTCTGTCCCCCGCCCCCCCCTCCCCCCCGCAAAAAAACAAGTCAAGTGACTACCTAATTACTGAGGTAGAAGAGTGGAGTGAAGGCAGGAAGAGATTTCTTCCCATTCTTCAGTCTGATCTTATTCCCTAAAGGACCTTCCTTATCATACTCAACCTGAGCTTATCATGTTTGGACGATGATAACAGGCAAGTTATGTGTCACCTAGATTCCTCCAAGGTACATTACCTTTAGTGATTATCTTCTCTATGATCACATGCTTACATTAGAAAGTCCAGCTGTTAGGGTAGAATCACTTTAAGAGCTAATCTGCCTTGGGCTCTTCAGTAAAGCTAAAACAGATGCCCCTCCACTATCTTCAAAATAAATTATCAAGAGCCACTGCAGAAAAAAGTAACACAAATATTTAACTAAGTACCTATATGCCAGGTACTTAACCATAAGTAATATTCTTTTGCTAAAGGAAGCTATCATAGATTTATGGCAGCTGAAAAGAAACATGTCATAAAATGACAAAATACATAGCTAAGGGCTAAAATTAGTATATAGAAATATATACTAATTGTGTGTAGTATTGTTACTAAATAGGCCACAAATTTGGTTCCAAGATTCCTGGCAGTCCAAACAAAATGGGTATCATTATTGGTTCTCACAGACCATAGAGCTGCTTCTGCTTACAAACAGATTGATTTCCAAAACACCATCATTATACTCCATCACATGTACAAATTTTAAACTACAGAAACAACTGCTAATACCATCTACTGGTGGCTGACAGATTTGAGATACTTCTCTTCACCTCCCTCAATGTAGACCTATGAATTAATACTAAAGCAAAATTCTATAAAAGCAATTTTATAAAATAATATAGCTAAAATATAATATTTATAATAGCTAGAAAGCATGCATGTCTCTCAGGCAGTTTCCAATTAAAAAAAAAAAAAAAAAAAAAAAGCTGAATGTCCTAATACAACTATTAGAGAAATAGTCTGAAGATCAAAGACTTTAAGACTACTCTTATATAAGTCTGGCACAAAAATAGAGACACAAATCTATGGAACAGGACACAGAATCTAGAGATGAACCCTGCCACATATCCTCGTTTAATCTTTGATAAGCCTAACAAAAACATGCAATGGGGAAGAGAATCCTTATTTAACAAATGGTGCTAGGAGAACTGGTTACTCACATGCAGAAGACTGAAATTGCACCCACACCTGTCACAATTGACAAACATTAATTCCATTGGATAAAAGATTTAAATTTAAGATACGAAAAATAAAAATTCTAAAAGAGAGTGTGGAGAAAACACTCAAAGATATTAGCCTGGGAAAAAACTTTATGAGGAAGACCCCCCCTAGCAATTGCAGCAACACCAAAAATAAATAACTGGGACTTTATCAAGCTAAAAAACTTTTGCACAGCTAAAAGCACCACAAACAGGGCAAACAGACAATCCTCAGAATGGGGGAAGGTTTTTGCTATTATGAATCTGACAAAGGCCTGATAACTAGAATCTACAGAGAACTCAAATTAAACAATAAGAAAAGTACAAACAACCCTCTCTGCAAATGGGCAAGAGATTTGAACAGAAACTTCTCTGAGGATAACAGATGAATGGCCACCAAATACATGAAAAAATGCTCATCATCCTTAATCATCAGAGAAATGCAAATCAAAACACTCTAAGATTCACCTAGAGAAATGCAAATCAAAACACTCTAAGATTCATCTAACCCCAGCAAGATTAGCCCACATCAGAAAGTCACAAAACACCAGATGCTGGCTGGCATGGATGTGGAGAGAAGGGAACACTTCTACACTGCTGGTGGGATTGCAAACTAATACAGCCCTTTTGTAGAGAAATATGGAGAATCCTCGAAGATCTAAATGTAGACCTTCCATTTCACTCTGCAATGTCATTATTAGATATCTACCCAGAAGGAAAAAAATCCTTTTACCATAAGGACAATTGCACTAGAATGTTTATTGCGGCTCAATTTATGATTGCCAAATCGTGGAAGCAACCTAAGTGCCCGTTAACCCATGAATGGATCAATGAACTGTGCTATATGTATACCATGGAATATTATCCAGCCATTAAGAAATATGGAGACTTTACATCTTTTACATTTACCTGGATGGAGTTGAAACACATTCTTCTTAGTAAAGTATCACAAGAATGGAAAGATGAATACCCAATGTACTCCATACTAATATGAAATCAGTATGTAAACAATTACATGTTCCTAAGAACAATAAAACACTATTATAATCCAAGTGGGGGATAGAGGGAAGCAAGAAGGGAGTGGGGTGGACATAAGGCAGAAGGAGGGAGGGCAGGAGGCGGGATCTCATCTAATGTGCACATTGTGAGGGTGTATAACATACTCCCTGGGGGAGGGGCTCTTCTACAAGTGGAACTTTATCCTGGAAATGAGAACAATGTAACCTAAATATTGTACCCTCATATTAATGTGAATAAAGTTTTTTTTAAAAAGGCTATTCTTACAGAAGTCCTGTGTGTAACACTCCTTTGCTGTACTTTGATTTCTTCCCATTCTTTTCATGAAAGATTTCTCTGCAGCATGCAATGCTGTTTCATAGCATTTTATCCATAGAACTATTTGCACAATTAGAGTCGGTTCTCTCAAAGCCTGTCTCAAAGTATTTGTAATATTCCAAATCCTTGTCATATCAATAATGTTCACAGCTTCTTTACCAGCAGTAGATTCCATCTCAAGAAACCATCTTATTTGCTCATCCATAAAAAGCAACTCCTCAGTTCTTCAAGTTTACCATGAAATTGTAGCATCAGTCACATCAGTCACATTTTCAGGCTCTACTTCTAATTCTAATTTTCTTGCTAATTCCCATATATCTGCAGCTATTCTCCTCACTGAATTCTTGAATCCCTCAAAGTCATCCATGAGGACTGTCAACTTTTCCAAATTCTAATTAATGTTGATATTTTGACTTTCTCCCATGAATCATAAAAGTTCTTAATGGCATGTAGAATGGTGAATATTTCTAGAAGTTTTCAACTTATTTTGCTCAGATCCCTCCGAGAATTGCTATCTGTGACAGCAATAGTCTTATGAAATGTGTATCTTACAAATAAAAACTAAAACTCAAAATTACTTCTTGACCCATGGACTACAGAATGGATATCATGTTACCAGGCATGAAAAAAAAACAAACATTAATTTACTTGTACATCTATTACAGTTTTGGGTGACCAGGTGCGTTGTTATTTTGCAGTAATATTTTGAAAGAAATATTTGTTTCTGAACAGTAGGTCTCAAGGGTGGGCTTAACATATTCAGTAACCATGCTGTAAACAAATATGTTGTCACCTAGGCTTTGTTGTTCTATTTATAGAGAACAGGCAAAGTAGATTTAGCATAATTCTTAATGGCTCTAGGATCTTCAGTATGGTGAAGGAGCACTAGCTTCAATTTAAGGTCACAAGCTGCATTTAACCCCTAACAAGAGTCAGCCTGCTCTTTGAAGCTTTTTTTTCTTTTTCTTTCTTTCTTTTTTTTTTTTTGAGACCAAGTCTCACTCTGTCACACTGGGTAGTGTACTATGGCATCATCATAGCTCACAGCCACCTCAAACTCCTAGGTTCAAGTGATCTTCTTGCCTCAGTCTCCCAAATGGCTGGGACTACCACAACACCCAGCTAATTTTTTTTTTTTCTATTTTTGGGGTCTAGCTTTCTATTGGGGGGTCTCACTCTTGCTCAGGCTGGGTCTCTGAACCCCTGAGCTCAAAGCAATCACCCCCACCTCAGCCTCCCAGAATGTTAGAATTCCAGGCATGAGCCATCGTACCTGGCCCTTTGGAAGCTTTTACGGTAGGCATTTACTTTTTCTCTCTAATTATCAAAGTCCTAGATGGCATCTTTTTCCAACAGAAGGCCATTTTGTCTACATGGAAAATCTTACTTGCTTGCTGTAGGCAGTTTTATCAATTATCTTAGATCTTCTGGATAATGTGCTACAGCTTCTATATCAGCACTTGCTACTTTGCACTTTTATGTTATAGAAACAGCTTGTTTTGTTGGAACTCAAGAACCAACCTCACTAGCTGCAAACTTTTCTTCTGCAGCTTGCTCATCTCTCTCAGCCTTCCTAAAATTTAAGAGTTAGCATCTTGATTAGGCTTTGGCTTAAGAGAATGTTGTGGTTGACTGGATCTTCTACCCACATCATAAAAACTTTGTTCATGTTCATATCAGCAATAAGCTACTTTTGCTTTATCATTCCTGTGTTAACTGGAATAACACTCTTAATTTCCTTCAAGAACGTTTCCCTTGCCTTTACAAACTGGCTAGCTGTTTAGAAAATGAGGACTAGCTTTCATCTTGTCTTGGCTTTTGACATGCTTTCCTCACTAAGCTTGATCATTTCTAGTTTTTGATATAAAGTAAGACACATACAACTCTTCCTTTCACTAGAACACTTATAGGCCACCATATGGCTATTAATTGGCCTAATTTCAATATTATTGTTCCTCAGGGAATAGGGAAGTCCAAGGAGAAAGAGAGAGGCTGGGAATGGTTCATTTCATTGGTGGTGTAGTAGAAACACACATGATATTTATTTCTTATGCTTGCTGTTATATGGTACATCAAAACAATTGCACAGTAACATGAAAGATCAGTGATCACCAATCACAGTAAGAAATATAATAATGAAAATATTTAAAGTATTGTGAAAATTAACAAAGTGTCACAGAGACACAAAGTGAGCACACATGCTATTGGAAAAATGGTGCCCAGAGACTTGCTCAATGCAGTCTCAATGCTAGAAACCCTCAATTTGTAAAAAACACAGTATCTGTGAAGCTCAATAAAGCAGGTATTCCTGTGTAATACTTACTTAGTGAACAACGAAAATGGATACAATATTTTTAAAGAGGTATTCATTTCACTCATGAATTTCAAAGAAACTATATTTAGAAGAATAAGCCAAAGCCCACATAGTTATTATTGTGTATGGTAATTCTTAAAAAGAGACAATTTATATAAATAATACATATTGATTGGCCAGATTCACAACAATTAAGTGAAATGAGAGAAAGAGCAAAACACAAGACCTTGAAGGATATTATACTTTCTCTGAAAAACTTAATTTAGTCTAAGGACACTATCTATTATTAAATAAATTATCACAGAATATCTTTTCTTCAATCTCAGAGGATTTCACATAGTCTGATTACTTAGGTTAACCCATACAAAATTAAGAAGCTATAAGTCAAAGAACATAAGATTATTTTAAATAGGATTTTTAAATATGAGAGTAAAATAATACCACATGACTTTACTGACACGTGGAATCTAAAAACACTGAATTCAAGACAGTAGAATGTTAGTTACCAGAGGCTAGGAGGGTGGAGGGATTGGGGAGATGATGTTCACAGGATACAAAACGTCGGTTAAACAGAAATAAGCTCAAGCGATATACTGTGAACCATATGAATACAGCGATTCAGAATGTATTGTACATCTGAAAATTTCTCAGATAGCAGATTTCAAGTGTTACCATCACAAAAAAATGGTAAGTATATGAGGTAATAGCTTTAGTCCACAATGTTACAACTATCAAAATATCATTTGTGCATCATAAATATATATAATTTTTATCAATTAAAAGATAAAATTAAAAAATAAAAAAGTAAAATAACACCAGTTATAGAGTTTAAAGCTATATATTTTCAAATTTTAGTTGTTTTCTAAATACAGATAAGATAGATATAATATACTAAAATAGCATTTTAGTTGTTATTGGCAGTAAATGTCTGTTGTAATTAATTTTCTTATTTGTATTATAAAATTTGAATGTTTTTCTGTAGAAAAAAATATTGGGGTACTCATTTATTATAAAATCTCATTTGCTTGGCAGGCTGTATACAGTCTCAGATAAAAAAGCAGGAAAAATAGAAGCTGCCAGAGTGCTACAAGTATTATTTTATTTGAACTCAATAGGCCAGGCAAACCCTAAGAAAATTTCTTATCCTGATTGGTGGGGAGGGAGATTGAAGGAAGATTATATATTTTCAGTCTGAGGAATCTGTCACTGTGCGGTAGTTTTGCTTATTTGATGGCAAAGAAAATGAACCTATGGGATATATAAGACCCAAAGCAAGAATTTAAACTCTTCATTATCAGGAATAAACAAAAGAAAAATTCACAGAGCTATTTTAGGAAAAACCCTTTTTTGGAACAAGGTCAAATCTAATCTTTAAGCTCAATAAAGATAAGACAGCTAACTATCTGAACAATTTCCTTTTTTAAAGTTATGGTACCACTTAGTATGAACCTAGATCTTCTTTTCTCATTAGAAGTTCCTTGAGAGTCTTCTCTGCTTAGTGTCTCTGTCCTACTTAATTACGTACCAGAAATCAAGATTAGTTGTGGACCATTCAATTAGCTAATTATCATTCTTAAACTATTTAATAATTACAAAGTAGACAATTCATTCTAAAAATGATAGCCCAGAGATAGCTAGGCTACAGTTTCTGTTTTATACCAGTAAGTAGAATTTCATGCACAAAAGAAAAGCCCCAAATATCTACAAACTACTGTATGAGTAGTAGTTCCTTTATTAAGGAGAAATGGCCATGGAAAAGTATCCATTGTCTTGTAGTCCCAGTTTCTACTCCAATATTTTCATTCTTTTATTCTGAGACTTGAAGATTCATTGATTCTTTATCTACTACAAGTAAAACAAGAGTCTAAGAAAAAAAAGGTTCCTGAATGGGCTATTTCAATTAAGATATACTTTTAAATTAAGATAAAATGCTTCAGCAGGTAGTTTTCAGCAAGGCAGCAGCAAGATTTCTGTTGATACTACTCTCTAATCAGGGACATTTTAGTTGCCAGGAATAGAGGGTCACTCAAAAGTTACTACAAAATAAGGGGACTTACCAAAAAAATTATATATATCCATGGACCCAGAAAGAAGTGACTAATCAGGTAGGATAGAGTTCAGTAAACAAAGGGGGCACCAGCCACCTGTTCAACTCTATTTTTCTCTCTGCTATTTATCTGTCTCTATCTTTGCATCTACTCTATTCATTCTACACCAGAGTATGTCTTCCCATATTTTAGTTTGTGCTCATCTAACTTTACAACTTCAGTCTGCACACGGCCCTTCACCTTTCTCAGCTTTCTCCATATCATTATCTCTTTAGGTCAGCTCTTGCTATTACCAGTCTTGTCCCTGTTTCTTGTGAGTTAAATTTCCAAGAAAAGCCAAAAGAAAATTAAAAATAGAACTACTTATGACCCACTGATCCCATTTCTGGGTGTATGTATATACTCAAAAGAGTTGAATACTGGGTCTTCAACAGGGTCTTGTACACTCATCTTGACAGCAGCATTATTTACAGTAGGTAAGAAGTCGAAGCAACCTAAGTGTCCACAGATATATCATATTCATACAATGGATTATTATTCAGACTTTAAAGAAATTCTATCACATGCTACAACATGGATGCATCTTGAGTACATTATGTTAAGTAAGCCAATAAGAAAAAGACAAATAGTGCAGGATTCCACTTACATGAGGTATTTAAAGCAGTCAAATAATTCATAGTACCAGAGGCTGAGAGGAGTAAGTGGGGAGTTGTTATTTAGTCAAATAATTCATAGTACCAGAGGCTGAGAGGAGGAAGTGGGGAGTTGTTATTTAATGGATATACAGTTTCAGTTTTGCGAGACTTCTGAAAAAGCTCTGGAGATGTGTTGTATAATCATGTGAATATTGTATAGTTACTACTGAACTATACGGTTAGAAATGGTTAAGTTGATGAGAGAAGAACACAAGTTCCCCACCACTGGCTTATAAAGTTTAACAGAACTCAAGAAGGTTTCTTTTGAATTTAGGGAAATAGATCAAAACAAAAAAAGCTGAAAGAAATACAAAGTATGAAGGGTATCCTTAAGTACCTTCTTTTGCATAGATAGTCCTAAGTCTTAAGACCAGTTTGAACTGTTTCAAGCTGCCTTAGCTGCCTTAGTATCCTTTCATTAATTGTATTAGTGAAGTCCCCACCTAACGGGATACTTCACCTGTTTTGTATATAAAATATACAACGATGTAGAGAGAGAGAAATACAGAGGTCTGTATCACTTGATAGAAAGAAATTTAACGCTTCACAAACAGGCAGGCAGTGTAGCTCTTACTCTCCAAACAACTCCTAACACCTGGAAAGTGAGCTACCAGAGGGTTCCTACCCTCACTGGCAATGAATTCTGAGTAACTTCGAATAAACGCATTTAACTCGCCAAGCTGGATTGGTCTAGGTCATTTCTTTGATCTCTTGGCAACATCTCTATTTGGAGAATGGTTTTTCTATACTGTCCCAGGATTTTCCTGAAATAGTTGGTACATTTAATGAATGGCAGAAGTTTTTTGCAATTAAAAAAAAGTTTTTAAAAATGTCTGCACTCTTAAGAGACCAAGCTGTGTGGACTGCCTGAGCTCAGGAGTTCAGGACCAGCCTGAGCTAGAGTGAGACATCGTCTCTAAAAACAAAAACAAAAAAATAGCCCAGTATTGTGGTGGATGCCTGTAGTCCCAGCTACTTGGGAGGCTGAGGCAAGGGAATCACTTGAAAAGAGTTGGAAATTACTGTGAGCTATGACATCACGGCACTCTACTGAAGGTGACATAGTCGGACTCTATCTCAAAAAAAAAAGAAATAAAAAATAAAAAGCACACTATTTCCAACCCTGGGCTAGGTTTTCAGCCCTGTATGCTCTCCTGCTCTGCTCAGTAGGCCACAGCTGCTCAGTATGCTCTCCTTACAAGAGGATGTGACAAGATGCATCTCCAAAACTACATCATTTTCACTCTTGTAAGTAAAGTACACATTCCTATTGAATTTTATCCTATCATAAAGTTAAACAAAAGGCTTTTTAATCTTGTTTTCTTTATTTTTATTATTTTTTCCTGGGCTGTTAACACTGACAGTCTGCCTAAAATAAGTAGCATAGTTCTTCTGTAACTGCTGCTCAAGATCACTTGAAAAAGGTGACCTAACAGCACAATGCTCTTGAAAGAAACCTCAACTTCTAAGTTACTAAAGTATTCATCAGAAGTACAAAACCTTCCAAACCAACACATGATGAAATAAAACGAGAATCCCCCTCAGAATCATCTTTTTGGCACAAACATTATCGTAAGAAAAAATGGAATTCCTGCTATAAAAAAAAAAAATCATTTATTCAACAAAAAAATAAATTTAAAATAAATATTTTATAAAAAACTTACCATAGCACATCATTAGTCTCCAATCTATAAATTTAGAACCAAAGAATGATTAAACTACTTTAAGAACTACCTTAGTTCCGAATTGCATGAGGCAAATTGCCAAAACATTTCAGTCTCTATCTAAATGGATACTAGTGACCTTTTTCATCTTCTGTGACATTATATACTACTCTTAATCTTCTTATCTTGCTATCTTCATTAGATAATCATTTTTCTATCCAATCGTTGAATATTAGCATTTCCAAGCTTCCAACTCTAGCACTTTTGTTTTTGCCACTCTCTTGACTGAATTTAAAACACGCGTCTAAGCAGCAACCAACACAATGATGATTCCCAAATCTACTCTTCTAAGTCAGACTCCTTTTCTCAGGTTTAAATACATACACTGCCATATACCATATATTATACTATCCATAGACTAAATACCGAAAATCCCTCCATTTGAAGAGATGGCAGAAATCATTTACTAAAATTAATCTCTTTGCCTTAATACCTCTTTCTCTGTACTTCCTCCCCTAAGAATGTTCCTTAACTCTGTATGGCATTTCTGGTAAATGGCAACTTTCAACCAGTTGCTTAAAGCTGAAAACAACTCTAGATACCCCTCTCTCACCTTCTCAAACCCTACCCAGTATTTCCTGTATATCCCAGGTAGCTATCAGTCACAAGTCCTTTTGATTCTACTTCAAATATATCCCTTCCTCTTACATCCAACTGTTACAGCTTTAGTTAAATCCTCATTATTTTCACCTACATACTCTCTACCTGGTCTTCACATTGCTCCAGCCCCAGCACTTCAATGATTATACTTTATCAATGGTTCTTCATTTAAGGTCTAAACTTCCTAGAAGTCTGACAATAAACAAAATCTGACTTACCTAAACATTTTCACAGAAACCGTGACATACTATATTTATTTCCCTACAAAATATAAACTTCTTATGTATAGAAACCATGTTACATCACAATAAATGTGTTGAATGAATAAATACTTCTCCAGTCTTTCTTGCCACTCCTTCACACCTACCCAGCTTCCAGCGTACTGAATTACTTGCAGTTCTGCCATTACGCCATGCTGACGCACATTCATACCATTATATACATCATGTTTCCTGCTGGAATGGCCTCCACTTAATTCTGTACCTGAATCAGCTTTGTATTTATCCTTAAGAATCAGTTGAACCTTTACCTCTTTCAGAAAAACTTTTTAAATGATAGCTTCTAATATTTCATTGTGCCCCCATATGTATTTTTTAGACTATATTATATTGCTGATTTTTTTTTTTTTTTTTTTGCCTATCTCTTCCATCAGACTAAAAGTGTTTACAGGCAAACACTATGACTATATTATATTGCTGATTTTTTTTTTTTTTTTTTGCCTATCTCTTCCATCAGACTAAAAGTGTTCACAGGCAAAAACTATGACTATCTTCCCTGTATTCTCAGTCTTTAACACAGAGCCTGGCACCTAGCAGGCTCTAAATAAATATTTACAAACTTAATATAAAGCATGAATCTATTTTGTATAAAATGCCAGAGTCCATCTCTTAAATAACCTACAGTCTGCTTGCAATCAAACAAAGAACAAGAGATATAAGAATATTTCTTAAAAGTATATATGATACTCTTGAGCGGCGCCTGTGGCTCAAAGGAGTAGGGCGCTGGCCCCATATGCCAGAGGTGGTGGGTTCAAACCCAGCCCTGGCCAAAAACTGCAAAATAAAAGTATATATGATACTCTTCTGTGCAACATATTTTAGGTTCAAAAGGAAATATACCCCAAACGCATAGTTACCTCAATTCAATTTTGGAAATAAGTAATTAAACATTCATGAATAAAAGTTTTCAAAAATTCTGCATATTACTTTTAGAGAGGGATAAAAGAAGATAACATTCCTGGCCTAAAATGATGTGTATCATGTCAAAACACTCTATGCTGAGTTCAAAAATGAATGAAAGTTAGTTACAGGGTGGCGTCTGTAGCTCAGTGGATAGGGTGCCAGCCACTTACACCAAGGCTGGTAGATTGGAACCCAGCTTGGGCCAGCTAAAACAACAATGGCAAAAAAGAAAAAAAAAAAAATAGCTGGACGAGGCGGTGGGCGCCTGTAGTCCCAGCTACTTGGGAGACTAAGGCAAGAGTATCACTCCAAGAGTTGGAGGTTGCTGTGAGCTGTAATGCCACAGCACTCTACCCAGGACAACAGCTTGAGACTCTGTCTCCAAAAAAAAAAATTAGTTATAAAAACTAATTTTTAAAAAATTCTCTTTTAAAGGCTCAGTAAATCACACTGTCTTATCAAACCAATTAATGTTTGTAGATATTGCCTAAATCATTCCACTTTATATCCTTGTTTAAAATTGGCCCCTCATAAAAAAGTAAATATAAGTAGATTTTAAAATCAATGGATAGAGTCAGAGCCTTTGTTTGCATCTCCTTATTCTACCACACACATTAATGGAACTCAAATTATAATAGTAAATATTATTTTAACAGAAGAACTGACTTATTCACCACTTCTGTCAAAGTACCATATATGGACTTACATAGCTGAGCTACTGATTTAAGACATAAGCAGAGAGCCAAAGGCTCACCCACATGGAAGAGAGGGAAGCTATCATTATACTCCCTTAACACTGAAGACTTATTTCAAGCCTCTTCTTAAAAAAAAAAAAAAAATCACTTGGTAACAGCTTTATTATCTAAAGACAAAAACAAGGCTTGAAATTCACTTAAGTGCTCACTCTTGTGCTCTATCAATATTTTATCCTTTCATGGCCACAAGTTTCAGAAGCAAAGCACTAACAATAAACTAAAGACAACTGCACATATGCTGGAGTATCTGCTTAACCTTAATAAATTATTTTTCATATAACAGCATCGAAATGATTTAAAGAGTTGTCACAACATCTCTAATTTTAGTTTCATATTTAAGTATAAGAAGTTCAATAATAGTGTTTTTAAGGAAAAGTAGTTATCAAATTGAAAAGGACTTTAAGTTTTCTTGGATTTCAGCTCAAGATATTTTCTAAACATTATAATGTTATATACTTATAAACTATATCTAAGATATAGTGTTCTTTGGTCCCTTTCTCTAAATGAGAAAAATTTCCTTCACATATTATCTTCCCTTCTGAGAACAAAAGAACAGCATAAAACCAAAATGTTATGCTAAAACATAAGGATTTAAAATTTTTTTAAACACCTCTTATTTGAAAACCTTTCTTGAGTAACATGACTTCCTGCATGAAAGTAATACAAGTGAGATGCAATACTCTGCAAAGATAATGATATAAAGACTTTGAAAGGCTAAATTCTCATTTCTATAAAGAAACAATGTTTTGAATAGAAGCAATAAATTGCAAACATCTTATAAAATGTTCTTAAATTACTAGTTTTAAACTTGTGTTGAATGGGAAATTCTGAGGCCAAGAAAACGGAATGGGAGGCATAAAGAAATTCAATTTTGTCACCAAAAATATTCTATATGGCCAAACTCAATTTTAGTATCTTGTAACTATGTGGCAGAAAGTCAATTTTAAGTTTCTTCTCAAGTATTAAAGTTAAAAATACACATTCTAAGCTATTAAAGGACTTTCCTGATCCCTTTGCAGAGATTTATCAATAGAAGTAACAAAGATCTAGATACAATACGTGCTTTATAATTAAAATGAAGGAAAATATATGTGACAGAAAAAGAATAAGTTTTGAATAGAGTTGCCATTAGCCATTCTCATCTTAAACTAATTTTTTAAAGTTACTATTTCAAATCAATACAATTACAAAAAATAAGTAAAGAGTTTCAGGTAAATAAATCCATAATTTCTAGTGGGAAAGGGAAAACCTATTAAAACACTCCAATACATACTACATCTTCCAGTGGGCAAACAACCATGGAAAAGCATAAAAAGATTTAGTTGGCTTTTCCATTCAGTTAAATCAGTCCTATACCTAATGAAATGATATCTCTAAAAGCCTTATAAAAGTTCACACTATTTTAATCATTTGTCTTAGCATCTAAGTTAGAAGTAGCAAAGATTTTTAAAAGATTAGATATTGTGAATACTGTAAAAAAGAAACTGTGATGTTTCATTTTTCCTTAAAAACAAAGAGCTATCAGACTCTTATTTCTCTAAGTTATAAAATAAAAAAAACAAACAGAATAAATCACACATAAAAATGTATAATTTAATGATGAATGAATCCTTCATATCATGAATTGCAAAAGGCTAGGCACTAATATTTTAAAGCAACATCCAAAAATTATGGTTCCTTAGTAATAACTATGGCAGAAAAGTATGTTCATTAAGTTTTTCAGGAAAACAACTTACATTATCACCTGGTAATATGGAGTATTACTAGTCTCATGAGGCTATATGGTCACTAAGCAGAAATATAAACACAGAAAAAATTAAGAGAGTACCTACAAGAGCACTTTTTCTATCTAGCTATTTCAGCACTTAAATGACATAATAGAAGCAAACACTACATTAAAAGTATTTTAAAAGGTCCAAATATCATTTTAACTTTTTATTCACCTCTCAAAATCCTAATTTAATGTCAGCAAGTTTTACAATAGAATAAAAATAAATAAATAAACCATCTATCATACAAAAATCTAGAAATCTTATATGAAGATGTATATATTCCAAAATGCATCAAAAAGTTTTTGAATATATATTCTAGGAAAAACTAGAACTAAGACTACTTGAGATCTTGAACTTAGTAAATTGAGACTAGAAAATAAAGGACAACAGTGACACCTGGTGGACATATCAAATATAGTATACCACGGATAGCACATCAAAATATTTTCAGTATTTCACACAATAAACTACCTGAGGAATTATATGACAAATCTTTAGTTATAAACCAAAACAAGCCAACTCTACCACCAAAAGGCTTCTCAATATATATGATCTAATCATTTGATAATAAGAAAATTTTAACTAAGTATAAGAAGTAAATATCTCAAGTCATCAGAGCTCTAAACACTGATTATACTCTTATCAATTGATTGCCCTCTCAATTCATCCAACAGATTATAAGAAAAATAATTTAAAATGATTTTGGATTATCATTTTGAATTAAAAGAATTATCATTATGAATTAAAAGAAGCACTGAAATAGAGGAACTTACTAAGAAAACTAAGAGCTGACTTACAAATTGGTTCAAGCATGAGAAGTATATATGTTATGTATACCCCTATGATCTGTCAGACAAAATATAAAAAAATGTTTGCAAACTAAGAGAAAACTACCTAATTTACAACAATTTTTCAAAATTTCAAAAGCTAAAGTCAGTTCTCAGGAAAAGTTATTAAAAAGTAAAGATAATTGTCTACAAGAAAATCAGGAAGTCATCTAAAAACAACAAACTTGAGTCTGGGTATCAGCAAGACAGTGAAAGAGGACTTTCAAGTGCTTGTTCCTCCCTGCAGGAACATCAGTTGGGCAACTATCTACATATGCACATAAAAATACCTTCACAGGAGCTAAGAAAATCAGGTAAAAAATTACAGCACCAGAGTGTAGCACAGAATTAAGAAAACATGTATTCAAAAGGGTAGGAAGAACAATTTTATATTTCCCATGTACCCATCCCCCAACTCCAGGCAGCACAGTATGCAGAGAGATCCCTCTGCTTGAGGTAAATAGAGAGGAGTACTAGATTTTGCCTCACCCTTTAACATCAAGCCCAGCACTGAGCAGGACACAATTCCAAAACTCAAGCCAGTGCCCATGGACTGAACGGCCAGGTCTCTGTTGGCATGAGGCCAATTCTCATAGACCCATGCTCAAGGCTTGCCTGGCATGCTCAGGTTCTAGACCTGCCCCATCGTCAGGCCAGGCCAGGCTAGGCTAGGCTAGGCATCCTCAAACTTTTTAAACAGGGGGCCAATTCACTGTCCCTCAGACCGTTGGAGGGCTGGACTATAGTTTAAAAAAAAAAAAAAACTATGAACAAATTCCTGTGCACACTGCACACATCTTATTTTGAAGTAAAAAAACAAAACGGGAACAAATAAACTCACACCACCTCATGTGGCCCATGGGCCGCAGTTTGAGGACCCCTGCTCTACAGATTCAGGCTCCAAGCCCACCCTATTAACTTAGTCTCCAGTTCATTGCAGGGCTAGATCAGCCCTGGCTTCTAGACTGCCCATCACATTGAATTGGCCCCCACAGACGCAGGCTTCAGTTCTATTCTAGCACAGGTTGGTCAGTAAAACCCAGCTCCCCAGCCAACCCCTAAGACTCCAGGCTCCAGTGCCACCCCATATTTCAGCTCAGCCTAGGGCTATGTTGGCCCATAAAAGTCCAGGTTTCAATTACCCCCCCCCCCCCCAGCATCACATTGGCACCTCTAACCTCAAAGGGCAGGTTAGCACCTGCCTCCCCCCACACTCCAGTAGATCCAGAGTCTAGGTCCATCCCAATAGACCCCAGCACTGTGGGGGTCTACAGACTCAAGCTCTAGGACTACCCCTATGGACCTAGGTTCCAGGATGGCCTCTGCAGCTCCAGGATCCAAGCTAGCCCTCACAAACCTAGCCTCTAGGTCAGCTCCTATAAACACAGGGTTCAGGCCAAGTTCTATAAAAACAGGTTCCACACCTACCACCACAGACCTAGTCAACAGGTCCAGTGGATCCATGTTCCAGGCCCAACCCTACAAAGCCAGGCAGTAAGCCTGCTCTCTGGCTAACCTAAGTACCAAGCCAGCCTGCTAAGACTTCAACAAAAAGCCCACACACAAACCATGCCAGATGGCCTACCAGAATCTCTAAAAAGGCTTACTGGTGAGGGGGTTTCCCAGAAAAAGCCTGTCTGTGAAAACTAAAATAAGTTCCTATTTCTTCAAAAGCAAAGACAATAGGACCAAGACACGACCAAGAACAATCAGGGAACCATGACACCACCAAAGGAACAAAATAAAGCAACAGTAATTTAGCCTAAAGAAATGAAGATTTACAAACTGCTAAAGAATTCAAAATAGTTGCATTAAGGAAGTTTAGCAAGCTTAAAGAAAATACAGAAAACCAATTCAATGAAATGGGAAAAACAATGAATGACCAACATGAGAAATTTAACAGAAAGACACTACTTTTAAAAATCAAATTCTGGAGCTGAATGAAATTTAAAAATGGAATAGAATGTACTGATAGCAGAATTGGTCAAGCAGAAGAAACTCAAAGACAGATAACTGGAAAGAGGAGAAAAAAAGAATACACATATAAAAAAATGAAGAAATCTTACAAAACTCATGAGACAGCATCAAAAGAACAAATATTCTAGTTTTAAGAGTTTAAGAAGAATAAGAGAGATTTAAAAGGGTAGAGAAGGGTTATTTAAAGAAATAATAGCAGACAACTTTCCAAATATGGAAAGAAATCTAATAATAAGGTTCATAAATGTCAAATAACTCCAGTCAGATTCAATTCAAATAAGATGACAGCAAGACATATTATAATCAACCTATGAAAAATCAAATATAAGAAAGGATCCTGAAAACATCAAGAGAAAAGAAGAAATTTCATATAGAGTTCCAATAAAGCTAGCAGCAGATTTCTCAGGAGAGACTGGGATGATATATTCACACAGTGAAGGAAAAGAAATTGCTAACAGAGAATAAAAGTGTATAAGGCAAAGATAGCCTTCAGAAACAAAGGAGAGAGAAAGACACTCCCAGACAAACAAAAGCTGATGGACTTCACCATCAACAGAAGATCTGTCTTACAAGAAATCCTAACGGAAGTTCAAACTGAAAGAAAAGTACAAGAGTTAGTAATACAAAAACATATGAAAGTATAAAACTCATTGGCAAAGTTTAGTACATAATTAAATTCAGAATACTTTAATGCTGTAAAATTGGTGTGTAAATTACTTTCATCTTTAGCATGAAGGTGAAAGGCAAAAGTATTAAAATCAATAGCTTTAGTAATTTGTTAAGGGATATACTCTAGGCAGGCACTACATAATGACTATTCAGTAAAAATGATGAATCACATATAGAACAGTGGTGCTATAGGTTATAATGGAGCTGAAAACTCACCTAGGAATGCTGTTGCCACCATAATGTTATAATGCAACACATTATTCATGTGTTTGTGGGGATGGTGGTGTAAACAAGTGTTACCACAAAAGATTCAAATTTTTTTTAAAAATTATAAAGTAAAAAAGTTACAATAAGCTATGGTGAATTTGTAATTGAAGAAAAATATTTTCATAAATTTAGTGTGGCCTAAGTGTTCAGTGTTAATAAAGTCTACAGTAGTGTACAGTATGTTCTGGAGCTTCACACTCACTCACCATTCACTCACTGACTCACTCAGAGCAACTTCTAGTCCTACAAGCTCTGTTCATGTCAAGTGCCCTCCATAGGTATATTATTTCTTATCTTTTATACCCTATTTTTATGATACATTTTTTATGTTTTTTATATATAAAAATATACAAATTGTGACATCAAAAACATAAAATGGGGGTGGAATAAAACTGTAGAGTTATTTTATGCAATCAAAGTTAAATTATCACCCAAAATACCCTATTATAACCATAATATTTTTTTGTGTAAGTCTCTTAATAAACACAAAGCAAAAACCTACAGAACATACACAAAAGACAAAAAGTAAGCAATTAAATCATTCATTTAGAGAAAATCACCTAATTGGTAAGCAAGATAGCAAGAGCGAGAGAAAGCAACAAAAAAAGATCTACTAAACAAATCAGAAAAATAACCAAATGGAAGTACTAAGTCTTTACCTTAAATATAAATGAATTAAATTTTCCCATCAAAGGGCACAGAGTGGTTGAATGGATAAACAACACCCAGCTGTATGCTGCCCACAAAAGACTCACTTCACCTTTAACAACACATGGAAGACTGAAAGTGAAGGGATAGAAAAAGACATTCCATACAAATGGAAACCAAAAGAAAATAGGGGTAGCTATATTAATATTAGATAAAATAGACTCCTAGTCAGAAACTATAAAAAAAAGACAAAGAAGATTATTACATTATGATAAAAGGGTCAATTCACCAAAAAAATATAATTACTACAAATAATTCAAATTTTATCCCATAAATCCATTGAAATTTTAAAAAGTAGGGGACTTCAATACCATATTTTCAGCAATGGACAGATCATTGAGAAAGAAAATCAATTAGGAAATATCAGACTTCAACTACACTCTACCAAACAACACATACAGAACCATCTATACAACAGCAACAGAATGCACATTCTTCTTAACCACACACAGAACATTCTCCAGAACAAGTATCATGTTAAGTCACAAAACAAGCCTTAACAAATTTAAGAAGATATATGTAGTAAATCATATCAAATATCTTTTCTGACCACAGTAGTATGAAGCTAGAATCAATAATAGAAGGAGATACAGATTAAAGATGGCGGCCAAGTAACAGCTTCCCTGTAACTGGGTACAGCAAGTCTGGGGAGAAAAGACTCCAGGCATCTCTGGCTGGTGGGATCTGCCTATGATGATCCCTTTGAGGATACAGGGAGCCAGCAAGGGACTTCTAGACCCCAGAAGGAGGACAAAAACAGTGGAAAACTGTTTTTGCAAGTGGCTGCGTGTGTTCAATCAACCTAATCACGCCAGCAACCGTGAGTACAAGCAGCAGTGAGAATGCAAACCAGAAAGGCCTTACCTGTGAACTGTTTTGGTGTTCTTGGACTTGGCACTCAGTTGAGCTGCCTTGGGGAGAGCTTGAGCAGTAGTGTGGAGAATGTTGGGCATTGTCTGGGACCCCAGAATGAGCCACTGAGCTGGGCGAAGTACGCCATTGTGAAAGAGCTACTCCAGCAAGCTCTGCCCTCAGGGTCCCAGAGCAAGGATTGGGCGGGACAAAGTAAACTAGTGACTGAGCAGTCTAAAAGCGGGCACTGAGCTGCCTTACAGCCTTAATCCTTAGGGGCAGAGTGAGATGGTTTTGGCACACTGGAGACTTGGGCTGTTGCCCTGGGTAGAGTGCCGTGACGTCACAGCTCATAGCAACCTCAAACTCCTGGGCTTGGCGCCACCCAGACCTTCATAAGAGATGTACAGCGACCCCAAATGGTAACCCGCATCCACCAAACCTCCACATTCCCTGACTAGGAACTGAGGGAGCCACGCAACCCTCTATCCTCCCTCCTTTGTGCTCCAAGCCTCCATACGAGCCCGTCCATCTGGCCAGGGACTCTGGTACCTGCGTGTCCTCTGGAGCCCTCCCTGCCTCGGCACCGAGCCCTTCTCCTGGCCAGAGACTGCTGGAGCCTTGGGCTCTCTGTGCCAAAGTCACTGGGCACCAGGCACTCCAAGGACCATGCGCACCACCCTCAGCCCTGTTGCTGAATCCAGGTGTGTAACACACCGGAGATGCTTCCACAACCAGAACTCCCTAGCTAGAGCAGCCCAGAGGAACTACACAGGGTCACTCCCTACAAAGATCCAGCAACAATAGAGTGAACCCGCTGAGGTCTAATCTTGGACAGACACCTCCCCAACTCTGAGGACGGCCAGAGGCAACACTGAAAAACAATCATGAGGTGAAATCAATAGAAAAACTCTGGCAATATGAATAATCAGAGTAGATCAACTCCCCCAAGGATCATTGGGGCAGAAACAACACAAGACCCCATGCACAAACAAATAGCTGAGATGTCAGAAATTGAATTCAGGATCTGCATAGCAAACAAGATCAAATCAGAATTCCAAAAGTTATCTCAAGAATTCAACGGATTCAAAGACCAAATGACAAAAGATTTTGACACATTAAGACAAGAAGTTGCATCCCTCAAAGATCTGAGAAACACAGTAGAATCCCTCAGTAACAGAATGGAGCAAGCAGAAGAAAGAATTTCTGACATTGAAGATAAAGCTTTTGAACGCTCCAAACCCTCAAAGAAGAAGAGAAATGGAGACCAAAAACAGACCACTCTCTCAGAGAACACCAGGATACTTCGAAAAAAATCAATATTCGTCTTATAGGGATCCCGGAAAGTTACAAAGTGGCTTCACAAGGCACAGAGTCTCTTCTCCATGAGATTATGAAGGAGAATTTTCCAGATATGCCAAGAGATTCCAAAATTCAGATAGGAGACAGTTTCAGAACTCTAGCATGACTCAACCCGAATAAGACATCCGCCAGACACATCATAATCAATTTCACTAAAGTTAATATGAAGGAGGAAGTAGATTAAAGATGGCGGCTGAGTAACATCTTCCCTGTAACTGGGCTTGGCGAATCTGGGGAGATAAGACTCCAGACATCTCTGGCCGGTGGGATCTGCCTATGATCATCCGTTTGAGGATACAGGGAGCCAACAAGGGACTTCTGGACCCCAGGAGGAAGACAAAAACTGGCAAGTGGCTGCGTGTGTTCGATCAACCTAATCACGCCGGCAACTGTGAGTACAAGCAGCAGTGAGACTGCAAACCAGAAAGGCCTTACCTGTGAACTTTTTTGGTGTTCTTGGACTTGGCGCTCAGTTGAGCTGCATTGGGGAGAGCATGAGCAAAAGTGTGGAGAACT
>CAUYPK010030374.1:0-12013 GCA_963574355.1 Loris lydekkerianus
GCAACGACTCAGCAAGGCCCGGCCTGAAACTGCCTCTACCTAGATACAGCCAATGTGGTACCATGCCACTGGCCCGACTCTGTCACTCACCTCTTCCCCCGCCTTCTTTCCCTGCCCCTTCTCCACAATAAAAAAATAAATTAAAAAAAAAAAAAATTAAAAAAAAAAATAAAAAAAAACAACTATGAACAAATTCCTATGCACACTGCACATGTCTTATTTTGAAGTAAAAAAAACAAAATGAGAACAAATATAATCACACCACCTCATGTGGCCTGCGGCCGCAGTTTAAAGTAAATGTTCAAGCAATACAATTGGAAAATAATTTGATCACAATGATCTGCTTGATTATTTCTTCTGCTCTCTCATTTTTCTGTTTATGGGTGGTGACAATTTAATACAAACTGTGATTTTTTTTTTTTTACAGGTACATTTTAAGGTTTTAGTTTGTCAGTTTAGGAATATCATAACTTTTTATTTTAATGTGATGATAAATTAGATGTAATTTGAACTTGAGAATTTAAAAAAATCACTTAATATTATTGATCTTGGACAAGTTATTTTATTCTCTATAAGCCTCCATTATCTTAATGGTAAAATATGGAAGATAATGATCTCAAAGTGTTGTTGTGCGAAGGAAAGAAATGCTGTAAAAGATCCAATGCCTGGGCGGTGCCTGTGGCTCAAAGGAGTAAGGTGCCAGCCCCATATGCCAGAGGTGGCAGGTTCAAGCCCTGTCCAGGTCAAAAACTGCAAAAAAAAAAAAAAAATCCAATGCCTTTTGGGTTTTAAAGACAGAGTTTCACTTTATCACCCACGGTAGAATGCCATGGTGTCACAGCTCACAGCAACCTCCAGCACTTGGGCTAGGTGATTCTCTTGCCTCAGGACTCGAGTAGCCAGGACTACAGGTGCCCACCACAATACCTGGCTACTTTTTTGTTGCAGTTTGGCCAAGGCCAGGTTTGAACCCGCCACCCTCATTATATGAGGTCAGCACCTTACTCACTGAGCCACAGGTGCTGCCCAAGATCCAATGACTTTTATCCACTGCAAATGAATCTCACCCAGTCATCTTTTAAACCCTGGAGATTCAGCCTTGAGTAAATACCAAACAAGCCTACTAATTTATCCAGGTTCTCTTTACGTTTCAGTGTGACCTAAGCATACCATCTTGGTTTCCTATGAACACACTAACCCTTTCTATCATTAAGACCCTGTCACACCCCTGTGCCCTAGCCTATTTGTTGTGGTCACTACCTTAATTTTTATAAACAAGCTTTCCCTCATACCCCAAGGAAATATTCTTCTATTGTCTATATTTATGTACCCCGATCTGAAAGTTTTCACTGCCATGCTTGTGAATAAGGATATTAACATTACCTAAGAATATATTTGTTATGTCCCATAGTCTAGATTGAAAGTAATTTATATGCACAAAACCCAAAGCAGGGCCCAAGTTTATAATGCCACTTTTTATACACGAGCAAAGTAACCTCCCTATCTGTACTTTTCCATTGTCTATTATAGTTTACCACACATACATAGTTTTAAAAACTTAAAATTAGTGCTTTGAAAGTTAGCAACATATCCTTTAATAATACAGCACTAGAGAAACAAATATTTATGTTCTTTGTTTCCATCAATAGCAAATTAAGGAAAAGTACTGCTCTACAACTCTCTGTATGATATGATCATATTTATAACTATATATTCATGCCAATTATATAAAAACCATTTATCACACACATTCATATGATAAAATACTATTTCTTTTCTTTTTAATTATTTGAATTTACAAACAGAAATTGTATATCTTTATCATGTACAACATGACATAAGAAATGTATATACTTAGTGTAATGGCTCAATTGAGCTAGTTAACATAAAGCTAAGGTATGATGGTTTCTAATAATCACTTCTACAACATTGGACCACTAGGTATTCAGATCACTAAGTAAAATATTTAGAAAGAAAATATAGGTTGATGACTTTAAGAAAAAAGAAGGGGGTAAAGTAGTATGATATGGAAAAAAAGGCATTTAAACTAAGCAATCAATGCCCATTTATTTAAATATTCTCAGTGTTATATATTTTACTAGATAAATTCAGATACTCCCCTTCTGGTGTGGGAAGAAGAAAACGGATTTGTTTTGTATTTTTGTAAACTATTCATGTAATGAGTAACCAATAATTTGATTAAGATCCTTACAAAATCTGTAATAAAAACATTTAGCTTCTGCACTGGAAGCTGTAGGGACACTGAAGTAATCCTGGAAAGTGCACCAGGAATCAAACAGGTACTGATTGGTGTTAAATGTTATGCTATAAAAGAAAACCAGGTGCACCATGAACAAGAAGAACTTATTTTCAATAAGAAACACATTTACAGAGAAGATACAGGTGCGATTCATTCTATTATCACAGGAGCTATAGCAATTTTCACCTATTACAAAACTAAAATGAAATAGCTGGTTGGAAGTACAGTCATGCAAATATGATCAATATCATCTGATACTTAGATGAAAATATGTGAAAATGGTTCAACACATGTAATTGCCAAATAGAAAGCAAGGAGTTCTAATGCTAATTATATAATTTGTAACTTCCTAGCATACATGTAATAAATATGAGGTCTTAAGTTACATCAGAATTTTGCCTGCTTATGTTACTTTTTCACTTAATAAGGAATTAGGGTAAGGTATCAGCCTATTGTGAATATTTTGCTTCACCAAAATTGATAACATAAGACCCGTTGTTCAACTATTGACTCATTATTTTCTGTTCAAGTAACACCAGACATGATTCTCATCAAAAATTTAAATTCTGAATACATGTGATCTTTAAACGATTAGGTTCTGCTTCCTAAAGACTAAAATTTTCTGGAAAATTATTTCAACTCCAATAGTATTGAATGACATTATAAAGAATAAATGAAAGATGACACTAATGTAGACTTAGCAGAAAAGAGGACATACTTTTGGGGAATCTGGGGGGATTGTCATTGACGTCAGTGAGGGTGATGTTGACCGTTGTCGTTCCAGCTAACCCTCCCAGCTGTCCTCCCATGTCCTTGGCCTGGATGAGTACTTGGTATTGCTCCTTGACTTCTCTGTCCATGTTTGGCAAAGCTGTTCTAATGACACCTGAAGGGGAACAATAATAATATAAAATAAATATTACAAACACAGCTTTTTCATAAACAAAATAACATGCAAATAGAACAACATGATTCCAGGTATATTTACTACTAAAGACATGCTAGCTACAATTATATGTCTTTTAAAAGGTGAAACACCCAAGTGTCTGATGATTAGGACATAATTTAATACATCATGGTAATAGTCACATCATAAAATGTTATGCAACAGTGAAGATTATGCTTAAAAAACAATGTATTAGCTTTGACAGATGTTCATCTTCTTTAAGTCAGCCAATTAAACAGGATTTATACATTTGAGTCTATCTTTAGAAAATTGTTTTTAAATAACTGATACACACACAAACGCACACACACATATACACCAAAAAATTTACATGGTTAAACTGAGTGTGTAATTTTGAATGATTACTATTTTCTAAGTTCCTCTTATGTTTATTTTCTGGGATACTATATCACTTTATTTTCTCAAAAATGCATAAAACACCTTCCTTGCATATTTTGCCTTTCAGAATTCCTCTTAATTATTTGAGCACCGGAATTTCACCATGTTTCTCCAGCACCAAGGACAGTGCCTGATATTTAAAAGGAATTCAGTAAGTATATGTTCACCAATTAACTAAATGAATGACCAATAGAATCATTGAATAAACCTATAAATAATTAAACTTTCAATTTTGAACGTTACAGTATGTATGCATGTTTATACATAATACTCATTTTTATCCTTTTTTCCAAGTGTAGAACTAATTTACATTTATATTTATTTATAGTGAAATAACTATATCCTTTGGATTCTTTCAAGTAAAATCATAAATAAATTCTATACCAAATTTGAATCTATAGCCAACAGTTTTAGAGACAGTTTTATCTTAAATCCATGTGGCTTTGGTAGTATGGTTTCTTAAATAAGGTAGTGCATTTGAATAACAAGGATTATATCTGCCGTGAATAAAAACATAAAACATTCGAATCATAAACCCGATGTATATCCCTCTTTTTATCTGTACTTTCTACTGTTTACTTACCAAACTGTTTTCTTGTTGCTAATTCAGACTTAACCACAATCTAAGATTTCTTCTGATTCTGGGCAGGAGACTATTGCAGAAAAGATAATCTTCATTTTTCCTGTTGCTGCTTTATTGATGAATTGATATTGACACCTATATGGTTTAATCTGTTTGTCCTCTCTTTCACTTTACCCTCCTGATATTACAGTTGCAAGTCTCTTAACTAAGAAACTTTATCTTGACATCTCAGTATTCTGGTCCTTCACACCTTAAGCTGTGTGACTTCCTGACTTAAAATGCTTACATTCTCTAGGTAAATAGCAGGATATGATTTATCTGCATGCTGTGTTTTCTGTTATTAACCAAGATCTATCTTAAATCAATTTACTTGCAATATGAAAATTACATATATATCTTCTTTATGTAATTCATTTGCAGTATAAAAATTTCTAAGATGAAAATTACATCTCTGTGTGAGTGTATGTGTGTGGGCGCATGAATATATATATGATAGATATCTCTAACTCTCCTCTCTCTCTTTTTCATGAAGAGAGAGGAGATAGAGATTGAGATTCTTTCTGGTTATCTGCTAAATTGTATAAATAGTTATCTTCTAGAAGCCAGTTGGATTAAAACATTAACGTACAATTGAGAAAGAAAATAAATATTGTTAAAGTTCTTTAAGAGGAGTTTTGTCTGATGATTTGTTAACATTGTCAAGACACTAGCCCCTCCATTGCACTGACAGCCCCGCTGCTCCATCCTGTGTCTGACGGGTAACTTGCCTAACTGGAGAGTAGTATATTGGAATTTAGAGAGTAAAGGCTGCAGATGTAGCTGGAAAGGCAGTCTCTCGCAATGACTATGATACAGCTCTCCCTCCCTGACACCTCTTCCATTTAAAACCACTGTTCCAGAGAAATAAAATATAATATTTATACATTTTTTATTAACCCAATTTGATTCATTTGCACTGTATGCATGTATCAAAACATAACATGCACTCTATAAAGAAGTACCAGTTTAGGTACCCATATTAATTAGGAAATAAACCCACACGACAAGAGAATCTTTAACATTGTAATATATTGGAAAAACCTGGAAAGAAAATCTCCTTTGTAGGAAGTTACTCTTTTTGTGGTTACTCGTTGTTTATTAGCTCCCTGTTAACATTTAACAATAAAAAGTGTATTGTATGGTCTTGAGATAGGAGGAACTTTGAAGAGACTGGACTAATGTACTTCCACAGAAGAAGGTAACCAGCAAAAAAAAAAAAAAAAAATGCCAGTGTTTGTATGATCATGTCTCACCAAAATTCCCATAGAAACATAACACCCATTTTGTTTCTGATGAGAGGTGGGACCCTGGGGAAATGATTAAGTCATGAATGGTCAACCTTTTCAATTGATTAATGCCTTGTAAAAGGGATGGAAGGAAACAGTCTTGGCTTTTATGCCCTTCTGCCTTCTACCCTGTGAAGATACCACTTTATGGAGTTGCCTTGGATGGAACATGACCCCAGCAGACAAGGATCCTGCCAATCAATGCCTTGATTTTGAACTTCTCAGCCTCCAGAACTGCAAAAAAGCCCATTTCTATGGTTTATAAATTAGCCAGTCTAATTTTGTGATGGCTGCACAGACAGATTGAAACAGAAACACTATGTTTTATTATTTCAGGTCTTAGGTTTAGGTTTAAGGATTCATCTTTACTTATCCCTCAATGTTTGTATATAAAGATCTACTGATGACCTTGTGGAATAAGCCTAATAAGAAAAAAAAAAAAAAAAAAATGAACCCATGAATTTTATAGAACATCATAAACATTTTACAGTAGTGATGCCACCAATTTTAATTGATTCCATGTAATTCTGAAATAAATCCTAATTATTGAATAAATGGTAGAAATATTGAATCCTTATATGACTTTTGAATCATGTACCTAATTAACTTTTCAACATATATAATCATTCTAATTACAGTAAAAGCAAGAATGAGAAAAATATTCAGCCAGCTATTTTTTTCTGCCAATACGAATAGACAAAAATGGTTGAGAGAGTTATAAATTTAAAATAATGTATCAAAGGATACTCGGGGATATAATGTCCCTCTGCAATCACTTTCATATTGTCTGCGAGTCCCTAAGTCTTGATGAGTGGCAGTTTATTTTGCAAAAGTGAGTGAAATACTTTAAAGACAGTATTTTGAGATGAAAATCATGAAATCCTATCAATATTATATAGGAAAAAATCTTAAAAGATTATATATGCTAATCCAGGGCATGGTTTTACACAAGATATTTTTTTAAATGAGGGATAATTGCAAAACTGTAACAAGGGACAACAGACTCAGTAAGTATTTCTATCAAAAGATGGGTCCTAGACAGGTACTATGACTAGGATTGAGCATATATTCTTCTGTTTGCACCTCCAGATTCACTTTACACACTTTTCTGGGCTTTGCTCTTCAGCTTCTGGTTAGCTTAGTCCCAGTGGTGAGAGACCAGTAGGTATAAAAAGATTGAGCTTTGGTTTTTGTTCCCAGGGTTTCCCCAGATCCCACAGTGTCTGTTGCCAGGATCCTTCCCCAGACAGACTGTGAGTCTCCAGACCCCTCATTCATTCAGTCCTAGTGTGACAACTGCACTCACATGTTAGTTCTTCTCCAAATACTTACCTGTTCCTTACAGGTCCCATAGAGTTTGTTTATACCTTAGGAAGGAGTCCTTTTATTAAACTAATCTCATATTGCCCCACAAGTTCTATCTGTTTCCACCTGGCATGAATCGATACACTCCTTCTGCAAGTTTCTTTATGTTTAATGTGTGTGTGTTCATGGGAGTGAGGATAGATCATAAAGAAGTACCCAAATAATTAAGCTGATTTCTGAAGATGAGGAAGACTGTTAAGAGGAAAATGAAATCAAATGCCTCTGAAGTGTTGTCAGAAAAACCTGTGAGGAAGAGCTTTCCAGCTAAGCTCCCAGGGAAGTAGATAAACAGATCTGGACAGAGCCCAGGGAAGGAAGCAGAGCATCACTTGCCCAGAACATGCAGGAAGGGTGGTCAGTGGTCAATGTGTCTGCGGCCAGTGGGTGAGGGAAGGATGGTAGGAAATGAGACCACAGAGGGCAAGAGCCAAGGTGAGGTAGTGGTTTTCAAAGACACATCAGCCCTAGCAGGGGTTGTCAACCTTCCTAATGCCTCAATGTATTTTCATTGTTAAAAAGGGGTCACCGCCCAAAGGTTGAGAACGACTGCTAGGGGAAGCACCTTAAAAAATCATGGAATTCTTTTGGCTACTACAAAAACTGAAGTCTTCTCTTGGCTTGTATTTAGTAACAGGAAAGAAACTACAACTTTGGAAACTGTCCTGTGTAACACTAAACCCTTTTCAAATTCCTGCCAGATCTTCAAATAGATTATTAATAATAATAACTATTATTATTATCTGAGACTGTTCAGAGAGGGAAAGAGAAAGACTGTTTTGTTGTGTTGTGTTTCACTTTCAGGAACGTAACTCCTTCATGGATCATGAGGAGACTTACTTATCTAAGGTGAGATAAGTGATACTGGTCAGGATTAACAAATTGACTACTAGTCTGGAACCCATCCTGCTTTTTTTTTTTTTTTTTTTGATCTATGGAATCCCAGTTTAATCAGTTCTGTTTAGAATCTGTTTTTTGATGCCATATGTGTAACAATTTACAGCCCTTAGGGTTAGAACCTATAGTCTTTAAAGTACAACAAAACACTTGCTGGTGAGTAGACAGAACAATCAGGTAATTGTTCATATAAAAGAAATACTCTTGGCATTTAAGATGAAGCTCAATTTAAGTACTTCCAAATTATGTGTTTTACAAGCAGATACCCCAAATTCCAGTTAGCTGTGTAGTTTGCTTTATTCATGAACTTAAGAAAAATAAACTCTGAGTTTTCAGAGTAGACCTCTTTTAATAGGTTGTTTTTTAATTGTTTGGGATTCATTGAAGGTACAAAGACTTAGGTTACACTGATTTCATTTATGAGGTAAAGTCTCTCTTGTAATTATGTCCATACACCGGGACCGCCCATCCCCCTTTCTCTTCCCGACCACATTCTCCATTTGCCCCTTACCCCCCACCTTGTATTAAATTAGCTACTGCCTCCATATTAGCATTGAGTACATTGTATTTTTGCTTCTCCATTCTCATGATGCTTTACAAAGAAGAATGTGTAGAACCCATCATGCTGTTAAAAAAAAAAAAAAGACCATAGATTCATGAAGGAAGAAAAGGAGAAGACTTTATTTTCAGAGGGAAGAACAATGGGCAGACTGGGAACATACTTTCTGGGAAATGAAGTTGGTATATACATCTTAGGGAGTCAGCTTCATAGGTGTAATGAGCGAAGTTGGGGAAATCTATGAATATTCATGAGAGAAGTCAGGTTCATGCTCAGTAGATAAACATTTTTACGACATATTCCATATTTACTATTGGGTCGAGTTTTAGCATTAAAATGAGATGGAATTTGGTTCATTACATCAAAAGATGAACTATAGGGTAAAAAGTTTGAGTGTAATCTCCACAAACTGGCTGAAACTGGTATAAGGTCTGTAGGTATTTATTAGTAAAACATGTTTATAAGAGTGGTTCTCTGTCCAATCCCAGTTGTAGTGGCACTGCAAGGTAGGGAACGGGGATGTCACCTGGCATCCTGTGGTCTATCGGAGTTGGTTCTGAGATTTTCCAGCTGTAATTGTTTCAGCAATGCATTTCAAGAGGTGATCTCTGCTTAAGTACAGGAAAGAATTCTTACAGCAATTAATAACAGAAGAATACATGACTATTATGTCATCTTACTAGCCATGAAATTCTGGTAGTTTTGTTCCGTTGGTTGTTTGTTTTTGGTGTTTCTTATTTTTACCATAAGGAGTACAATTAATGTGTCTATTTGGATATTTTAGCAGTACCGTCTCACATGGATTAAATATATTTAAAGATTGTGTAGGGGATTATTGACAACTCACAAAAGTATGTTATTTAGTCCCCACAAAAAGAATAAGAATTGAGAAAATTCCAGTAAGAAATGCCTTCATTCCAATCATCCACCCCTACCAGTGACAGGTTTTGAGAAGGTGCCACTGGACAGTCACATCTTGAACCGCGTAGACTGCAGCTATTCCAGCCACTCCAGATTAACTGAGCCCCTTTGCTTCTCCAAACTTCTCATCCTTGCTCTCTATACCTCTGTGAATCCTTGCCAGTGCCCACTTAGTGAATATCTTTTTAATTTCCATTTCAGTCCCTTTTTATTCTGTGAAGCCACTGCTGACACACCACAAAGCTCCAGGAAGAAAGGACTGTATACCTGACATAGGATTCAACCACAACACGTAGAACATTTCGTTGTACTTCTTTGCATGCTTGCCTATCTACTTTCCTTACCCAGATTGAAAGCTACTAGAGGACAGAGAGAAATTTCATTTTCTCTTTTTAAATTTTGTTTTGTTTTGTTTTGTTCCTGGCGCCTAGTCAATGTCTAGCCCAGTTTATGTCTGTACTTCTGTTTTTTTTTTTTTTTTTTTTTTTTTTTTAACGTAAGTGTACATTATTTCTTCAACTACATGTAGCAGAATTAAGGGATTTTTATTCTTTAATTTGAAGAGATTTTTTATTTCTTTTTTTAGTTCATATGATGGTCATTATTTTAAGATATCTTTCATTTTTCTTTCTCTGCCTGGAAACAATAAAAAAATAGAATAATTTTTCCTTTACCTTTCTTTTTCTTTTTAAGAGAGAACATATACTTTTCTCCCATCTCCTGCCCATGCCCTGAAGAATCCATTTCCTTCATTTCCTTCCAATAATAGCTATTTATTTCATAGTAGACAGATTTTATTTCCTTGAAAAAAGTGTTGTCCATCTGCAACTGCTCATCCGCTTATTTTAAAGCTAAGTACCTAAGTACTGGGAGGCAAGTCAAGTCCTTATTTGATCAGTCTGGATAGTGTCATGAAAGAAGAAAATATTTTTTTTGTCAGTAGTATCAACATAAATCATTTGTTCCTCTCTAATTCCTAATGATTTAGACCAGTTCTGTAGCTCCTTAGGGGGGGAGGGAATGAACAATGGATGCATGGCTTTATTCTTGTCTCATTGAGGATTATAACCCAGTCTGTAATCAGAAGTCAAAACTTAAGCCTCTTTTCTGAAATCCCTCAGAGACTGCGTCCCTCAGAGTAAAGCTCTCACATAATCTTCACCTTCCCACTGAGTGCTCTGATCTTCTCTCCTGCAACTCCCTCCTTCATTCACTGCAGTTGTATCTTCTCTCCATTAGAAATGGTCTTCCTGAGGTTTGCTCATGAATAGTTCCTCCACTTCAGATCTCATCTCAAAGTCATCTTCATAGGACTTTCTTGGCCCTTCTAGTTCAATGTAACCATTCCAAATTGTATATAAAAAAAATCATAATCTATGTGCATATGACTTAATAAAAGGAAAAAAAAAATGTCATGCTAACTTAGTTTTCTATTGCTTCTGTAATAATTAAAACAAACCCAAAGCCAATGGCTTAAAATAGCACAAATTTATCATCTTACAATTCTGGAGATCAGAAGTCCAACATGGGCCTTACAGGGCTACATCCAAGGTGTGAGCAGGGTTGACCCTCTTTTCTAAGTGCTTTCCAAACTCTAAAGGATGCTATACAACCTGGGTCCTGGTATCCTCCCTCCCTCTTCTAAAGGCAGCAGCAATAGAGCATCTTCAGATCTTTTTCTGACTCTGACTCTTCTGCCTCCTTCTCCTACTTATAAGGAACCTTGTGATAATCCAGAATAATCTCCCTATTTCAACAACAGATTATTAGCGATAGTAAATCTATTTGCAACTTGACTTTTCCTTTGCCGTGCAACATAACATAATCACAGATCCTGGGAATTAGGACATGGACATTATTATTGGGGGGGGGGGCATTGTTCTATACAGCATACATACCTCTCTCCAACATTTAATATCCTTTTCTGTACTTTATCACTCTCTCCTCAACCCTTATGCTATTCATAACACTATACGTTTTCCTTATTTACTCTGTTCTGTGTTTCCTCTTTGCTGCTCAAGGTAGGGGTGGGGTCATTGGTCTTTATTTTTTCTTCTCTGCATAATACCTACCTAAAGGAATATCAGGCATATGGCAGGCATGTGATAAATATTAATAAAACAAATACATTAACAGAATAATAACTAAGGAAATAATGGGAAAATATGCATGTATCCTTTAAGAGACATTATGATTTAACATATTGCTAGTAATCTCTGTCCTAATTGATCAAAATACTTGTGCAATTTTGAATAAGATAGAGTTTTTGATATAGATTTTAGTGTATCATAGCTATTGTCTGATGAAAAAAATACTGATTAGACGTTATTTTTAGACCTGAAAAAGATCTCTCTCAGTAGGTCATGGGCTCTAGTGTTTACAAAGCCATGATTAACCTTTTCAAATAAAGATTTGGAGGAAGCATCACAAAATATATTTTAATTCACAAGTCTATTGGGATAGCTAGTAGATTGCAGGATAGAAACAGTAATAATACTGAAAGACTGAAAACTTTGGCCATAATAATACAAGTTTCTATTTTCAATTCTACAGTTCAGTTATATTAAAGTATTGAGAGGCTTGATATTACACCAATGAATATGAAAAGTTACTGAGTTTCATCATAGCTGCATACATTGATATGATCATGGGGCATCATACACTAGCTTCACAGACCATTTGACACATTTTCATCACAATAGTTAACATAGCCTTCCTGGCATTTTCCCAGTTACCGTGTCAAGATATTTACATTCCATAT
>CAUYPK010030375.1:0-27500 GCA_963574355.1 Loris lydekkerianus
CACTTGGTGATGGATTCTATACCTTTTGTTTGTATCCTTGGGGTCGCAGCTTGCTTCAGCAGGGCTGATGTGCATTCTTCAACCTTCTCTCTTGGTGCAGCTCTAATCCACCAGGTTACTTGCTAAATTTCTGTCCTTTAACTCTCCTTCTGGATGGGAGCCTCTCCGTAAATATATTTAATTATTTTCCCGTCTTACATTCTCTTTCTTAGCACCTTTATTATGAACCTGGCCAGTGAGATACATTTCTAAAACCTTGTTTTTCAACTATGGACCTCATGGGCTGACTCTATACTTTGTGTAGCTTTTTTCTCTATGTTTCATCTCCTTGTTTGTATCCTAGCTTTTAAAAGATGTCCATCAATATTTCTACTGAATTTTCCTTTATGCTATTCTTTTAGATATGTATCCTTTCAATTTCCAAGAGTACTTTTAAAAGTCAGAATTATCTTATTAACTTTTATTTTATTATTTTATCATTTCATGGATATAATATCTTCTTATTTTCTGGAGATATTATTTGTAATTTGCCAATTTCATTTTTACATTTTTTTCCGCCAGCATTTTGAGTTTTCTCTTATCCTCCAAAATCGTTTTTCACTTTTCAGTTTTCATCCATGACATCACGTGAAGAGTGAGGCTCTACTACACACTTGTGGGAAGCCTCATGCCTGAGCAGTGCATCATTGGAAGGTGATGGAGAGGGACCATTTTAGTCAGGGGCTTTCACTGCCAGTATTTCTAGAAATTCTATTAGGCTGGCTGGTGTCTCTAGAGAAGAATGATCCAAAATCCTATTTAATGATTATAAGCTTGGCCTCTAGTTCTCGGAGTGAGGGAGGGGTCGGGTTTTAAATTTCAATAATCCATATATTAACTTTCAGATCATCCCTATTTTCACTCTGCTGACTTTAGCTGCATCCGTGGCTATTGTTCATGAGTGTTACATTACCTTAGCTCCTCTTCCCTGCAGATAAGAGCTCCATCTCCTAAATAAGAATCCTATATACTCAATTCTGATATGAGGACAATTAAGGTCCTAGTTCACAATGGGGGGTGGGGGATGGGGAGAGCTAAGAAAGGGAAGGAGGGAGTGGGAAGAGGGTCAAGGGGTGTGGTTCACCTTGTGGGGGTGGGACACAAATATAAAAGGAATCGATGTAACCTGGTTCTGTGTACCCTCAATGAATTCCCAACAATAATACAAAAAAAAAAAAAAAGCTTCATCTCCTGCCAGGATTAAACAGAGAGATAGTTTATCTCCTATACAGATCATAGCAAAGGGGCTAGAAGTCAAAATATCTTCATACAGGCTGAGTATTTCTTATCTAAAATGCTTGGGACCAGAAATGTTTCAGATTTTGGATTTTTTTTTTTTTTTTTTTGGAGGGGGTATTTTGGAATGTTTGCATCATACCAGTTGAGCATCCTTAATCTGAAAATCTGAAATCCAAAATACTCCATTGAGATTTGTTTTGAGCATCAGCTTGTTGTTCAAAGAAACATTTTAGAGCATTTCTGATTTTGGACTTTTGTTTTAGACATACTATACTATTTTTTACCTAATCTTTCATTTTTTACTCCCCTAACACCATCACTTGCAGAAATACCTGTCACTTTCAAGCCCTGTCCCTTTTTGGGGCTGTGGCCTACTTTGGTTTGCTTCCATGTTTCCCTTCCCTTCTGGTTAGATTTCAGCCTTTGAGCAGATGCCACTTTATGACCACTTACCAGCTGTGTTGACACCAGGATTTTGTTATTATTGTTTCCTCTCTTTGTCTGTCAAAGATTTTGCCTATTCCCTCTCCTTTGAGGGGCTCCTTTGATACCCCAAAATGGCCTCTGTCTGGAATATCCCTTTCCAGACTCCAGTAGGAGAAGAAATGCTAAGGAAGACAAACAGAAGCAAGAGCCTGTGAGCCCTTCAAGTAGCTCCAAATTCCCATTTGGTGCCATTTTTCTTCTGTGTGAAGGAAAACATCATGTGATGATAGAGGCAGAGATTGGAGTGAGGCAGCTGCAAGAGATGCCAAGGATTTATAACGGCCACCAGAAGCTATAAAGAGGCAAGGAAGGATTTCACCTGAAGAAAAAGGGAGAATGGACCTGCTGAGACCTTGAAGTTGGACTTGTAGCCTTCATAACTGAGAAAGAATGAAATCCTTTTGTTTTAAGCCATTCCAAAAAGTTCATGGTAATTTTTTTTAACAATAATTCTAGGAACTACTATGATAGGTTAATAGATTTCATCAGATTTAGAAAATATTTGGCTGTTAGTGCTTCATATATATTTGTTCTTTCTCACCCTCTCTTTTCTCATTCTTGGGGACTCAAGTTACTTGATGTTGTCCTACCACTCACTGATGCTGATGCTCTAGTTTTTTGTTTAAAGAATTAAAATATTTTTCTCTCTGAGCTTTCTTTTGCTATGTCTTCAATTCACTTAGCTTTTGTGATGTCTAATCTAATATTAATACCATCTAAACCATTTTTAATGTCTTTCTTTTGGATGGGGACAGAATCTCACTCTGTCACCTAAGCTAGCATGTCATAGCATCAACCTAGCTCACATCAACCTCCAACTCCTGTGTCCAAGGGGTACTTCTGCCTCAGCCTCTCAAGTGGCTGGGACTACAGACACCTGTCACAATGCCCCACTCATTTTAATCTTATCTATTGTCTTTTGTTTGGATCTTTCTTTCATGTCCCAATTTAACATTTTGAACATGTGAAATATAGTTATAATAACAGTTTCACTGTTCATGTTTTCTAACACTAACTTTTATGTAAGTTTTGGGTCAGTTTCCATTGATTAATTGTATTTTCATTATGGGTAATGTTTATTTATTTGTTTCTTTAGCTTTGTTGTTTAATTGATTGGTGGATATTGTGAATTTTACCTTATTTTGTTCTGGCTGTTTTTTTATTCCTATAAACATTCTTAAGCTTTGTTCTATATAGTTGAGTTAGTTAAAAATGGTTTGATTCTTTCTTCCTATAAATATTCTTAGGCTTTGTTCTATATAGTTGAGTTAGTTAAAAATGGTTCGATTCCTTCAAGTTTTGCTTTTAAATTTTATTAGGCAGGGCAAGAGCTAGGTTTAGTGTGGGACCAATTATTCCTCACTGATGGAGTGAAACTTTCTAAGTACACTACTCAGTGTCCATGAATTATGAAGTTCTCCATTCTGGCTGGTGGAAACAGTTGCTATTTTTAGTACAGGGCTCTGGCCCACTACTTCTTTTGGACAGATTTTTCCCCTGTCCTTGGGAAGTTTCTTCTTGCAAATGTTAATCAGTATTCAAATACTTAAGTAAGACCCTCTGTAAATCTCTGGAGTTCTCCTATGCTGCTCTGTTTTATTACTGTCCTCTGTCCTGCAAACAGACTGCAATGGCCTTGTGTGATGGACTCCCATCTCCTTAACTTGTGGTATTCACTGGGCTTTTTCTGGATTCTGGGTTTCCCACCCTTCACCATGTCACAAGAATTCTTTCAAGGTAGTAAGCCAGGACAGTTGTAGGAGTCACCTCATTTGTATTCTGTCTGGGATCACTACCTGTTTTACTTTTTTTATTGCTGCCATAACAAATTACCACAACCTGTGTAATTAAATAGAAATGTATTATCTTATAATTGTGTACATCAGACATCTGCCATTCTCTCTCACAACCCCTAGAAGGAAATGGAGTCCTGATGACATCTTGAGTTTAGCTCACTGAAAGCCCTCATTTTGGGGGCTTGATTTCCTCCCTACTCTTGGATAAAATCTGGAGCAATTCCACTGAATTTTCTGGGTGTTCTGTCTAATCAGTTGGTCTGGTATCACACAGCACCACTCATGACCAGCATAAAAATAAGTCTTGAGCTCATATCCATGTCAAAGCTTCTTAAGCCTCCATTTCAGAACTGCCTGTAAAAAAAACTCAGCTTTCCTCACCACTTCTTCTCTCCCCCTAATCCCAAGAAAAACTGTTTACTATCCCCCTAGAGTTAGACTCAGGAAGGAGGGATTAGGAGACAAGGCCATAGTGTTGCTATTATCATATGGCTTTGGGGCTTTCTAGGCCCCAAAATTGCAATTCCTGAGGCTCTCTCCTAAACAATTGGGGGGGGGAGGGAAGGGTTCATTGGACATGCCATCTGCTGGCCAGACTGTAGGTCTCCTGACAGAGGGAAGGCCCCCCCACTGGGGGTCACTTAGAGTGCCTTCTAAGCCCCCACTTTGGGGTTTTGATGCCTTGGGCCCTTCCTTCTCTGCAGGGTACTTTGACTCCCATTGTGCCACCCAGAGAAGGTACAGCCATGTCCCCTCATCTTCAACCCTTTAAGGGACACAACATATTCCTGCTGACCCTTCTTAAAATTTATCTCACAATATAACTCCCGTCTAGCTTGGGCTGAAGTGAAGGGCAGTTCACATCCTTTTCTCCGTGCATGGCTGTGTGTGTCCATGTGTGTCTCAGAGGAAGCTCAGGGGATGCAATCACCCCTCTGTAAGAAGCCCTCTCTCTCTGCCTCTCTTATGGGTGAGGGGTAGAGGATTAGATAATCCCTTCACTAGGTCCTGCAACAGGGTCCTGCATTGAGTAGAATTTGGGGCTAGTGGGCACCTACTGTACTATTTTTGACCTGTGGTAGCCAAGCCAAGATCAAGAGAGCCCCATTTTAGTATTCAAAATTATTGCCTAACCTTAATGATCTGTCCCAAATCTTCACCCACTTTTCCATTGTATTGTTTACCCTTTGTGATTTTTAAGAGCTATTTTGGGCTGCTAATTTTATGTTTGTTAGAAAATTCACATGTTACTTGTTTCTAAACTATATTATGTCTTTTGATTTATGGCAGTTTTAAAATTTCATGAGATTAATCTGTCAGTTATTTCCTTTACGGCTTCTGGGTGTTGAAGCTTCCTTCCTTAGGAAGGGAATCTCCACCCAAAAGTTGTAAAAATAATATCTCCCCCAAAAGCTTTTATGTTTTATTTTTTTACAATTAGCCCTTTAAAACATATATTTTTATTACTAAAAAAAAAAATACATCCTAGCTGGGCTCCGTGGCTCATGCCTGTAATCCTAGTACTATGGGAGGCGGAGGGAAGAGTATCATCTGAGTTTAGGAATTCCGTATCAACCTGAGCAAGAACGAAACCACATCTCTGCTAAAAATAAAAAAACTAGCCAGGCATGGGTAGTTCCAGGTGCCTGAAGTCTCAGCTGCTTGGGAGGCTGAGGTTGCTGTGAGCTAGGCTGATGCCCACTGCCCTCTAGCCCAGGTGACTGAGTGAGATTCTGACTCAAAAAAATGCATTCTACTACAGCAAAAATATCAACATGGAATATGTACCTAAGTTAACAGTGTCTTCTCTTTTCACCTCTAAGTTATCTGCTGTAGGTAACCAGTGCTAACCATTTGCTCACACCTTTCTTTATGCTCACACAAATATATATTCTAATTATTCTAATTAATGGAATTTGATTTTATCTTGTTTAACTAAAGGGGAAAGATGATTTTTAAATACCCCTGAAGGTAATTTTTTGCACTTTATTATAGATTTCATTACAATGTTCAAAAAATATTTTTAATTTAAATTTTTATTGAGCTAACTGTAGATTCGCATGCAGTTGCTAAAAATAATACAGAGCCTGTGTACCTTTAACCTAATTTTCTCCAATGGTAACATCCTGCAAAAGTGCAGTACATGGTACCACATCACAAGGATAGTGACACAACAAGGATAGTGATGCAATCTGGGGACTTTATTCCTGTTTTACTGCTACTCATTTGTATGTATGTGTTTCTTTACAACTTTACCACATGTGAATACGTGTGTAGGTTCCTGTGTGCACCACCACAGCGAAGACACAGAATGTTTCCACCATCATCAGGACTCTGCTGTTGTGCTTCCATAACTACACCCACCTCCCACCGGCCATCTCCCCACTGTACACATTCCTCCACCTTTCTCCATCCCTAGCAACCACTAATCTGTAATTAGTATTTCTATAATTTCTATAATTTTGACATTCCAAAATGTTATGTCAGTGGAACATATAGCACATAATCCTTTGGAACTGACTTTTTTCATTCAGGGTAATTTTCTTGCTATTCATCCAGGTTGCTGTGTGTATCTGTATGTCATTCTTTTTTATTGCATGGTACCATCCCATGGTATGGGTTTACCACAGTCTGTTTAGCATTCACCAGCTAAAGGACACCTGTACTGATTTTGTTTGAGGCTATTACGAATAAAGCTGCAATGTGCAAATTTTCATGGAAACACAAGTTCTATTTCTCTGGAAAAAAATTTAAGAATAAAATTTCTGGATCATATAGTAATTGCATGTTTGGTTTTATAATAAATTACTCAAACCAGTTTCCATAGTATAAATTTTCTTTTTGTTTTTTGAGGTTCAGGCCAAGTTTAATGAAAGAGGACTGAGACCTGCCTGGGCAAAGATGGTGGCTGCCCCAAGAGTGGTTGGGGGCTTGTTTCTATGTGCAGTGTAGGGGAGGGAGATTCCACAGGTTGCCAGAAGGCTTTGGAGAGCTTCAGACTTTCTGGCAGAATTCTTGGGGTGAGACCAGGTTAAAAATATTTTTAAAAAATATTCTCTTGATATCTGTGATGAATTAAATGTTTGTGTCTCCCGCCCCTCAAATTCATATGTTGAAATTCCAAGCTACAATGTGATGGCATCAGGAGGTACAACCTTTAGGAGGTGATTAGGTCATGAAGGTGACACCCTCATAGATGGGATTCCTGGACTTATAAGAAAACAGCTGAGAAGATGACTTGTCTCATGGCCAGCTAAGGATATAGTGAGAAGACGGCTGTCTACAAACCAGGAAGAAAGCCCTTACCAGACACCAGAACTGCCAGAACCTTGACCTTGGGCTTCTCAGCTTTCCTAACTGTGAAAGATAACTATGTATTGACATAGCCACTTACCCTATGGTATATTTGTTATTGTAGCCTGAACTGAACTGATTAAGACAAGATCCCTCCAGTTGCAGAAACACAGACCTAGCCTTTTTGCATTGAATAGTTCTGCAACATGACATAAGGTGGATAGAATGTAATTGATCCTGCCATCTGGGTTGTGTCAGGTTTTGTGTTTTTTTTTTTTAACTATTGCCAATTATTTTGTGAAAAACATCCTATTCCAGAGATTCTTACATACTGGCAAGAAATTGAACTTTATTTCTGAGTGCTAGATTTTCAGATTTTATATAGATATATTTTGGTTGGGAATTCATTGAGGATACAAAGAACCAGTTTACATTGATTGCGTTAGTTAGGTAAAGTCCCTCTTATAATTGTGTCCCGCTCCCATAGGTGTGTCACACACTGTGACCCGCACCCCCTCCCTCCTTCCCTTTCTCTGCTCTCCCATGCCCCCACCCTCTTCCCTCCTTCCTTCTCTCTACTCTTCCCTTCCCTTACCCTCCACAGTGTACTGGTCATTAATTGTCATCATATCAGAATGGAGTACATAGGATTCATGCTTCTCCAATCTCTTGAAGCTTTACTAAGAATAATGTTTTCCACTTCCATCCAGGAAAAATATGGAATGCTTCATGAATTTGCATGTCATTCTTGCTCAGGGGCATGCTAATCTTCTCTGTATCACTCCAATTTTAGTACATGTGCTGCCGAAGCAAGCACCAGATTTAATAATTTTGATAGATATTGTATACCACTTTTTAAGAAGTTGTAGCAATTCACACTATCAGCAGCAATATATGAAATTAACCCTTTGCCCACCTTCTTGCTAGTAATGTAAGCTCTAAATCTTCTTCATTTTATTCTAATATTTTATCACATTTAAAGTTACTATTTTAATTCCTTTGGAACTTACTTTGAAATGTATAATGTGAAAAAGTTGGAACAACTGTATGTTGTTCCAGTTAGCTGTCACTACACAACAAACTACCTGAAAACTTGGTTGACCTTCTACTAATAATTTATTTATTATTATTTTATTATGTGATTCTGTGATTAGGAATTGGAACAGAGAATAGCAGTAATGACTTGTTTCAGGTCCTCAATGTCTAGATATTCAGCTGGCATGATTCAAACAGTTGGAGAATGAAACACTTGAGAGCTGGCCTATGCCTTCCTCTCTCTGTCCCTCGTTGAAAGCGCATATGGTGAGAATAAGATGGAGGCTTTCAGGCTAGACCAGACATGACACATCTGGTCTGGTCAGGTTAGGTCTTGCCTGACCTTCACACATGCCCCCTCCCCATTCTTACTGTTTTGTAAATTTAGTTCCCACCCTAAAGATGCCAATCTTGAATATTTTAGGTGGATTGATTTAGGAGGTTGACTTTTGAACTGGAATGTTGTAATAGGTCACTGAGTTATGCTGACTATTATTTGGAATAGGGGTTGGTATGGTCTTTGCTTTGAACTTTTATGCATAAAACTGTAATTTTGGAAATGGAAGAACAGAACAGTCTTGGAGAAGCTACTCTCTCTGCTCTCCAGAATCCCTGTCTTTTGACAAATAAAAGTTGGTGTACCTGCCTGACCTCTGCATATTGGCTGACAGTGACAGGCAGCTGGGCCTCTTCATCAGATAACACCACGTTCTTCAGCGTGTCAGATGCAGGATTATCAAACCTCTCACAAGGCATGCAGGACTCCAAAACGAAAAACCTGCTATTTTCTTGAAAGCCAGAACTGTAACTGGCACAGCGTCACTTCCAACATATCTATTGCTTGTTCATATGCCAGGGACACTCAGTAATCACTTGAGGTTTAAAGGAACAAATTCTAAATGACAAAGGACCTGGGGAAATGTCCTTTTGGTCTGTTGGGTTCCTCAATAGACAAGGGTGGGGCTGGGGAACAGGCAAGAGAAGAAAGCAGAGAGATTTTATGCCTTATTCAAAACTGTAAGTTCCATTTTTTTATTAATTTTCTATAAAGACTGACCATCTCTACATTGACACGCTATCCATGTGGTGCATAACTATTGACATGGACCTTGATCAACTGGTTGAGATGGTATTTACCAGGTTTCACCACGGTGTAGTTATCTTTAAAAATCCTTTTCTTTCTTAGACCTTCACCATGACAACCTAATGGAGTTCCTAGAGGCAAAGCCCATGAAAAGGAGGGCTCCCCCCACAGACTGCAGCCCCCTGGCACTTCTCACGTTTGCTCTACTCCACACTCAGCCTCCAGCGATGCCTCAGAACTATCACCTATTGCTCCCTCCAACCTGCCACGCCAGCAGCTTCTGCCCCAAACTCATCCCAGCTGTAACTCTGGACTTGCCCAGCTCTCCAGATTCCCAGGTGGTGGCTTGCATCATGACCTTGGTTCTCTGATAAGCCCCCAAAACTGTCAATCTTCTGTTTTCCAGCTTTTTCTTGTGGTGAGGATGGGAGTGATGATTTCCAAATTCCTTATGTTTCAGAGCTGAAGCCAGAAGTCCTTTTATTTTATTCTTGAATTTCTTAGATTTCTTTCTCATAATGTATAGAGATTATATAGTAAGAAATTAGTTCTTTGTGCTATTTGTGGTGAAAGTGACTTCTTTTCTTATGTCTTTTTTCTTTCTCACTGTGCTAGATAATGGAGAATTATCTAACAGAGAATCCAATGAGAAGTGGAAAGGCTTTGACGGAGGTGACTGAACCTGGAGTCTAGTCAGACTTTGTATCCATCAAAGGGAGCTTCAAAAATTCCCTTGCTCCTCCCCAGACCTCAGTGGGTTCCCACATTTCCCCTCCCCACCAGCCTCTAGTCTCCGAGGAACATGCCCCCTTGTCTTGTTGGGGGTCAGCCCACCGCCCTCTTCCTTTTCTGGCCTCTTTCTGGGGCCTCCTCCCCAGCTGAGAGTTGGATTCCTCCACTTACACCTCCCTGAGAGTTCTCAGTGGTTGCAAGCCGATCTTGCTTTTTCCACTTTTACAGACAAATTAATAGAAGAAAAAAAAAAAAGCCAATAACTAACCAATAACTAGCACCTCCATGTTTTGCTCTTATATCTACTCATATACATGTACCACTGCCTGCTTCTTAATCTGTGACCAGTGTGACTCCTACCCCTAGTGCAGCCAAGATATGCTACCATCCACAGAGCTGGCCAGTGTCCCTAAGTGTTCCTCCTGTGTCTACCACCACTTCTGCAGACTGTACCCTTTTTATCACTTCTTTCCCTTTAAAATGAAGGCCTGAGGGACTACAGGGGCTGGACCTCCAGAAGCCCCTCCTCTGCAGCATCAAGCTTAGTCTGCAGGTATATTGCCACGTACATCCTGGACACGGGAGTAGAAAAGAAGGCAGAAAGAAGAGGTTTTCACACATCTGCATGGACAGTCCAAGCTGAAATTGTGAACCATTGTTTCCTTTCTTCAAAGGGCTAATAATTAGAGTGTTAATTTGATTTTGATTTTTCCATATAAAGAAAAAGAGAAAAACATTGTTTCTTCTGAGAACTCCTTTCAACATCCCAGAACTTAGAAGATTCTTGGGAAGATTGATGTGAGGCATTTATATATGGGTTTGGGAAGGCATTGTTTCCTTTTATAAATTCATATTTTTTGCCCATGTTCTCAGCAGGCAGGGGTTGCTTACTGCCCCACTGAGGAGACTCAACAAAACATGGAAGAATTTGCGTGTGTAAGTTGTCCTGGAAGGTGAAAAAGTGGGGACCAGCTAGTGGCAGCCATTTCCAAGATATGGGGGACATGTTATGATTGCTAAGATAGTGAGTTTCAGCTGCCATCTGTCTGGAATTACAGGGCAACAAGTCAACTCACAACAAGCCCTTTCTAACTTCTAAGAGGCCCGATGGGATGGACGATGCTTAACTAGGAGCAGAAGGAAAGATGTAATGCCTGCTCTCTGCTGAACCAGAGTGTGGGGATAGGGAGGCACTACACATTCTGTGTGCTGAACAAAACTTAACAAGGACAAAGGTCTTCCTTCCTTCAGCCTGAATCTTTCTGGTGAACTCAGTGGAGGCAGTTGAAAGCTGTGATATGGAGATGTCACAATTTAAAATTCAGCTTTTAGGAATTGAGATTCCCAAACAAATGTGAACTTGGGGGAGGTACTATCTGGCCCAATAAAGTTGGAAAGTCCCCATTTTGCCTTTACTTACTGCCCGGATGATGTCCCTTGCATGGCCTCTGCAGTCACTGCACTGATGGCTCTGTCTAGAGCTCCCATGGGGGGGCCTTAGGATGTATCACGGCCAGTCATGAGGGAGCAAAGAAAGGAAGCCTTGGGCAATCCAGCTTTCTTCCATGCAAACTGCAGGCCCTTTGGCATCTACAGAGATGAGAGAGTGTTGCCCCTGAACCTTGGGAATGACTCTGAGGTCTTTCCTGATAATAATGGAGCATCTTTATTACGGGATCTTGGCACTGTTCCTCTGGGTCCTTCCTGAGCCATGTGGTTTGAATGGCAACTTCTCTGCTTAATGGGATGCAGATCCACCGCTGATTTGCCAGTTTAAAGAGCCTGAGTGTGTGACCTTGAACGTGGGTGTATGGCCTTGTGCAGAGCACATGGGCTAGAGCAGTGTGAACGGGCCCAGACAGGCTCCTCTCCCACCTCGGGATCAGACGTGTCCTGGGGCAACTGGCAGGCCCGGCCTCTAAGCAGAATCACACCCCATCACAGAATGCCACTGCCAGCGGGGGTGGGGGTAGGCTTGGCTTAGTTTCCAGGAAGCAAAGAGAATTAATAGGAAAATTGTACCAGAGGAGATAGCAAGAGCTGGGAGCATTAGGGCGTGGGGCGGACGGTGTGTCAGGCCAGGCCATTCTTAACCAATAAACCTTGCAACAGGTATGCTGGAGGGATAACGTAACATGCTTGTCAAGAAAAACCACATATATCTTTTTTAAATGGCAGCTTTTTAAGATATGACTTACATATTATATAATTCCTTCAACTTAAAATGTACAATTCACTGCATTTTTGTTTATTCAGACTTGTGTGATCATCAGCACAGTCAATTTTAGAAGATTTTAATCACACCAAAAAGAAACCCTTCAGCTAAATTCCCTCATCTCACAGTTGCAGGAAACCACGCACCTACTGTTTCTACAGACTCACCCATGCTGGATATTCCCCATAAATTAAACCATATGATATATATGCTTTTGTGTCTGGCTTCTTTCACTCAGCATGATGTGTTTGAAGGTTCATTTACACTGTAGCATGAATTAGTCTTTCATTTCTTTTATGTCTGAGTAATATGGCATTGGGTAACTGTACCATACACTGTCTATACATTCATCGTGGATGCACATGTAAGCTGTTGCCACTTTTTTACTATTATGAATATTGTTGCCATTAACATTCATGTACAAGGATTTTTTTGTGAACACATGCTGTCAGTTCTCTCCTGTATATACATGGACCTGGAACTGCTGGTTATCTGATAACTATATGTTTAACTTTTTGAGGAACTGCCAGACTTTTCTAAAACAGCTGCACCATTTTACATTCCTGTCAGCAGTGTGTGAGGGTTCCATTTCTTGCCAACACTGACATTATCCATCCTTTTGGTTATGTTCGTCCTAAGGATGTAAAGTCGTATCTTATGGTTTTCGTTTGCATTTTTCCCTGATGGTCAATAAGATGCTTATTGGACATCTGTGTATCTTCTTGGGAAAGAAGATCTATATTCACATTCTCTGCACCTTTTCAAATTGGGTTATTTATGTTTTTATTATTATTCATTATTCTTTATACTCTAGATATAAGACCCTTAATTAAGATAAATGTTTTGCTAATTTTCTCCTGTTCTGTGGAGTGATTTTTCATGTTCTCAACAGTGTCCTCTGACTCACAGAAGTTTTTAATTTTAATGAATTATAGTTAATCTACTTTCTTTGGTTGCTTGTGCTTTTGGTGACATATCTAAGAATCCTTCGTGAAATGCAAGTTCACAAAGACTTATGCATGCGTCTTCTTATAAGAGTTCAATGATCTTTGCTACTATGTTTAGATGTTGGTGCATTTTGATTTAAAAACCCCAGATATGTTTTGTAACAGTGAGATATTTGGAAGGAACGTCTAGGACAACTCGTTTATTGATAAATTGGTGATTTTGAACAGATTCATTTAGCAAAATTTCATTTCTGCTTGCTCATTTATTTACACACACAGTAATAATGGCAACGTAACCATAAAAGTCACCGTATAGCATGTGAAGTGATATACTAATGTGACAAAACAATAACTGGAAACATTACGTGCACCTTTCAGCATGTTCCCATTTTCTTGAGACCTCCCGGCCACCCTCCCACCATGTACCTTAATGCTCCAAGAGAGCTGCCAGATTTCCCACTGACAGTGTCATCACAATGACAGGGAAAATGTGAACCAAGAGATAAATTGTCTCCAAAACTTAGAGAAACCCAGATCCAAAGAGGGTGGTCTAAGCCCAGCTTTCCATCTGCAGCCTTCTGAGAAGAGCAATTTTTAAGAAGCTTCTGACTCTATTAGGGGGAACAATAGAACTGGTGGGTGGCAGCCAGGAAATGCAGGGCCAAGCCTGCCCCCCAAACCCAAAGTTCCTCTGCTACCTGAGAGAAGTAGAAGGGATTCAAAAGTTTACCATAGGACCAGCCACATTATTTGGGCAGCCCAGGGCAAAGTGATAATGTAAAAAGATATTCTATTGTCTCTCTCTCCTTTATGGTGTTTTCCATTTGTTATTGAATGACTTACTCCTTAAGGCTTGGGGATACTCGGGGGTCAGTGCAGACCCTCACAGGTTGTTCCACCCCACTGAAGGTGGGACATTGAGTTCCACATCTTCTTTCTTCAAGGGTCTGCTGCCCAACTCGCAGAGGACAGGAGACCCTGGGGTACTGCAATCTTCACATTGGGATGCACTGGTACATGGGTTGGGGGTCAGCAAGAGGCTTGCACCTGCTGAACACACAGAGGTGCTGGAAGCCTGCATGTGCATGGGCAATGCCATGCTCCTTGACAAAGATGCTATGGGACACTCACATCTGACCCTGACCCTCCCCATGCCCACATCCAGGGCTCCACCAGGGTCAGGGGGTGGCAGTTGTTGATGGGTCAAGGCAGGAAGGGTGTGGCTGCATAGGATCCAAGATTCTAGGGGCAGCTGACCAGATGGCTAAGAGGCAGGAAACAGAGATGGGAGGTGGGAATGCATGTGAGCTGAGGCTCAGAGACCCAGTGTGTGCTCCACTGTCTGTCTGACCTCACTTGGGAAGCCTGGATTCAAAGATTCTGAAGACTTTCCAGAGGAGAGCCAGCAAGGACAGGGCATTAAACCCCAAATGGAGGGCCCCTCTGAGAGCAGGACCTGTGGTCTGTCAGCCACTCACACATAAGGGCAGTCCTGGTGTCCCACAAGATGTGTTGGGAGACAGGTGCCAGCCCAGAGTTTACCTACTGAGGGGCGGGGAGACACCACAGCTCTCCCAGGGGTGGGAGGGTGACCACCAGATGCTTTCAAGGTTTCTCATACCCAGAAATCGTGTGGACCAGGATGAACCCCATGGATCATCCTTGTTGAGGAAGCAATCAAAGAGATAGAAGGAGTTGGGATCAAGGAGTGACTCACCCCACTGAGCTGGGCAGCCAGACAGGAGGGATACCCTGTGCCCTTCCTTGGAAGTGGGAGATGGGGAAGAGGTAGAATGTGGGGAAAGAGAAAGAATCCCTGGGCTTTCTCCTAAGATGTATTTACCTGACAGAGTGGAGTTTTAAACTGCAAGTGACGGAGTTACTTTGACTTGGTACTATCTCATATTTGGTCTCAAGTCCAGCTGAAGAGCTTTGATCTAAGGGCAGTTATAGAAAGTAAACATCTCATTTGTTTTCACAGCTGAAGTCTTTGGACTGCTGTGTCTGTACACTGGGCCTGGTCAGGGCTCACACCTGGTTAGGCACAGTGCTGAGTGCTCACACGTAGTGGTTAATTTTCATAAAAACACACGTAGCAAGTATGACTTGATCTCCACATTTTGGAAGAGGAAATCAAGATTTGGAGGAGGGGGAGGATGGGTCCACTGGCTGAGGTCATGAGGTCTGCACTTAAAATGTGGAAGGGCCAGAATCAAACCCTTATCGCTCGGACCGCACCCCCATTTCACCTTAGATCTTAATCCTTCCTTTTCCCTCCTAATCTAATCTGAGGTTAGGGAACACCACACCTAATCTTTGTTTGTCACATCCTGGTCTTTAGGTAAATGCCTTGCATATGTACCAGAAGAAGAGAGATTTGGAAGGGTGTGAGCTCAGGGCCTATGGTAAGGTGCAGCTGGGGATGTTAGACCCTGAGAAGGTGGCCCCAAACTCTGGCCAGCCGCACAAAAAGATGGTGACAAGAAAGACTTGATGTCTGAGACAGGAGTTAGGCCTCCTCTCATTTAGGAAGTGGGTCTTGCATGTCAGGGGAGTCTAACACGGCCCTACACTAACCCTGCCACCCTCCTCTTCCTCCTGTCTTCTTGAAACAAAGAACACAAAGCACCTAGTTAGACCCACCCCCCAAAGATCCCAACCCACCAAAGCCCTCTGGACAAGCTGTGGAATTTTCCCACCCTCTACTGCCCCACATAAAAGGGGTCTCTAACTGCACCTAGGCACAGATGCCATCTTTGCCCTGCCTGGGCAGGTCACTGTCCCCTTTTAATAAACCTGGCTGGAATCTCTCCACTCGGATCTTGTTTCTGGGCACTGCTTACTCCTTTCAATGCAGGGCCTTGAGCCCTGGGCCCAGGGGTCTGTAGGGACCTGGAGGGCCACACTGCATGACAGAAGCCAGCTCTTTACTGAGTAGCAGAGCCTGACCCAGGAGCCTGGATTTGAGAAACAGAAAACAGATTGTGGGACAAAAACCAGCCCACTCATCAGGTAGCTCTGCATCAGGGCGAAACTGGGTCCTGAAGTCTGAAACAGCACAGACGCCCAGTTCCCTGGGTGGGCAGGGATAGGTGTGGGGAGGGTGGCTTTCCAGATGTTCTCCAGGTCCGAGCTGTCTGCCCCTAACCTGGCCAGAAGCACACACTGTGTCTTTTCCACCCCTTACACTTCTAATAGAACTCTGCTGAGAACACCTGTCTTGCATTTGTATATTCCCCTGCACTCCAGGAACCAGAACCCTGCACTCAGCACTGCGCTAATCACTGGGGAGACCACCCCCACCCCGCCGTGTGTATACGATGCCCACACCCCTGTAACAAACTCTCCTGTCCTTCATGCAGCTGCACTCCCGCTCTCACAGCCTTGCTGTCTCTGGTCTTTCAACCCAGTCTTTCTTGATTTATCTCTTCTCATAAAGTTACTGCCTATTAAAGTTAGCCCCCTATGCACACGGCAGCCTTAATCAACATACATCTCCTATGGTGTTTCATAACCACTCAGGGTTCATGGAAATTCAAATCACTGAAATGACTATAGACAGTGCTAATAACTACCCCATAACAGCCATGATTAACATCCAAATACATCTTATTAAACTCAATGGGTCAAGCACCAAAGGGTTTCATCTAGGTGGGGCCATTTATTTGCCCAGAGTGGGTGGTGGGTAGGAAAGGGGGACAAGAGCTTCCAAAGCCCAGTGGGAGCTGGGAGGAGATGGTCTCCTCTGTTTAGGGTAATAACATATGTGAAGAGCTTCCGTTTTCATACGCTTTTGTCAGCTATTCCAAATGACCGCCGCTCTGCAAACACATACACTCAACCACAGACACAGGGGAATTTTCTTTCAATCATCCACTCAAAATATTTATGCTCTGGACATTTCCATGGGTCTGCCTTTGTGTTTTATGCTTTCCTCTTCCTGCTCAGCACCAGGCTGAGATAACAGCGGGGCTCTCCGGGAGACATGATGATGTTCTATCCATCAACTTTCGACATGTTTTGTTTTTCTCTCAACAATTTTTTTTATAAACATTTCCAACACACACAAAGTTAAAAGAATAGTATAGTGAAAATTGGAAGGCTCTAGACCCTGATTCAACAACTATTTTCATTTGGCCCTATTTATGTCTGCATTTCTCTATCTATTTATTTTTGCTGACTTGTTGAAAGTTGTGCACATCACACCTTCACACCCAGACACCTCAGTTTGCGTTTTCCAAAAATAAGGTCCCAATATAACCACAATAGCAGTATCACACCTAAGGAAATTATAACACCACCATGTCATCTCTTATCCAGCTCATTTACAAATCTTCCTGTGGCAGGTCTGGGTCCTCTTGTCACTAGGTCACCCTTTCCAGGCCCTACCTGAGGAGAAAGAAGTACTCAGACAGGGCAGGTGACCTGGCCAGGCTCAGCAGTCCTTATATTTGAATTCACCTTCCTTTCCTGTGAGATTCCTTTGGGTTCCTCCTGCCTCTTTACTCTGGAAGACTGGGTCTCATGTTCCAAAGGCTGGGTATCCAGATAGAAGGGAAAAGACAGGGACAGAGGATGCCCCACGTCTCCTCCCCCTCAGCAGAGGAGGTTTTTAGCACTGGGCCACAGTGTGGTGGGAGGCAGTCTCCAGGACAGGCTTTCTACTTACACGCCACATATGGGATGCCTGAGAACAGTCCCTGCAGCTCCTGATGTGACAGTTTGGAGACAGCGGTCTCTAGGGCTGTGCAGCTTGGTCTGCCTTGATGTCTTGGGTCTTAGACCATCCCACGTTGAATTTCTATCTGACCACCTGAGTGCCTCGTGGCTTGAGTTTGGAGCTTCCTGGAGCCCCATGCATGTGGAGAGGAGCAGCCAAGTTCAGAAGTTCAGATTCACCATCAAGTTTCACAGGGAGAGGAGATAGGAGAGCAGGGTTGGGGGACTCTCTGAAGGGGGGAGGTTACCAAGCACTCCATGTACCCTTCTGTGACAAAGCACCTCACACTTAATGGCACAAATTGACAGCCGTTCCATATGTGTTGGGATTCTGTGGGTCTGTCATTGGATGTCGAACAGCAGGACTGGCTTGTCTCTGCTCCATGATGCCTGGAACTTCAGTAGGAAGATACAAAAAGCTGTGCATGACTGGAAGGTTGAGGGGCTGGACTTAGCTGGGGGCTTCTTCACTCCCCATGGCACCACCTGGGCTGGGATGACCACAGGTGAACTTAGCAGATTGTTAAATGGAGCAACTCTCTATGGGTCTTGGGTTTCTTCTAGCATGATGGCTTGTTCCGGAGGGTGAACCCTGAGACGGATAACCCAGAAAGCTAGAACCCCAAGATGGCCAGGTGGAAGTCGCCTTGTCCTCTGACCTGCCTTGGGGTCACCACGGTCAATGCTGCCACATTCTGTAACTTACGCGTGAGCATCAAGATCAGCCCAAGTTTAAGGGAGGGTGTCGTAGAGCTGCCTCCCCCTGGGGGAGTGGGAGGTCACATTACAGAAGAGCATGTGGGACATGTGTGATGGGTGATATTGTGGTCATCTTTGGAAAATACTGTCTCCTGCTATGCAGGGAACTTTCCCCTGACCTTTTTAGAGAATGACTGACTGGGGAGAGTGGCTACTGATGGAGGCAGCCTGGCTCTATACGCAGCAGTAGATCAGGGATTGGGGGGGCTGGCTAGAGGGGGAGATCCATAGCTCCCATCCCTGGAGCCTATCTCTTGTCTCCAGGCTTTATAGATACTAGCTTGTTTAATCAGGCAGCAGAACCTTAATTGTACAAAAGGAGTTGAAGCCCCTGGCTCCAAGCTAAACCACCAGGAAGCCTCGGTTGGATCCTAAAACAAGACCGTCTTCTCTCAGCTCATTCCCTCTTCAGCAAGACCAGAGCTAACCTCTGACTATCCTGGGGGTGCTGTGCTTCTGGGTTGTCATCTGTAGGACATATGACCTTGGGCATGACACTTCACCTCACGAAGCTACAGACTCTTCACCACAAAGAATGAGGGTCATCAGTCCTGCCCTGTGGAGCTCTTGGGGTGGTTGTGCAATAGCGTGTGGCATGACACGCACAAGGAGGGAGGACACCATGCATTCATTATGAAGTGTCATGTGTGTGCATTCTGTACATAACTCACCAAAAGTTGTCCTGTGTTTCAAACACAGAGAATTCCAGGTGCCCAGCAGCCCTACAGAGACAGCCTGCTGGAGGCTGGAGGTGGCAAGCTCTCTCTTCTGTCTGGGAGCCGGGCAGCACAGTGATTTCCTTGGGTCTTCAGCTATTGTGGGTCATAGACCTTTGAGAACCTCATAAAAGAAATTAACACTCCATCTCTCCACAAAAAAAGTGTTAGATAACCTTATACTTAATTTGAAGAGGTTCACACCATATCCTGTCTAAATTCATCTCAGAACTCAGATTTTTTTTTTTTTTTTTTTTTTTTTTTGAGACGGAGTCTCATTCTCTTGCCCTGGCTAGAGTGCCATAGTGTCATAGCTCACAAAAACCTCAAACACTTGATCTCAAGCAATCCTCTTGCCTCAGCCTCTCTGGAACTATAGGCACCTGCCACAACACCCATCTAGCTTTTTTTCTATTTTTAGTAGAGATGGGGGGTCTCGCTCTTGCTCGGGATGGTCTCGAATTCCAGAGGTTAGGTGATCCTCCCTCCTCGGCCTCTCAGAGTGCTAGGGTTACAGGCTTGAGCCTCCAGCCTCCATCTCGGATTTTTAAAGGTGGGCGGAGGGGCTCACATTCTCACCTACATCTGCTGATGCAAGAGTACAGGGATTCCACAAGCTGGAAATGTTTTGTCTGGGACAGTAAGCTTGAGATGCCTGTTTTAGTGCTAAGATAAGGACCAAGAAGTAGAGGGGAAATATTTCAAGAGGACTTTATTGGGCCAAGGACCTGCATAGGGGACCGACAGCTTGTGACTTCCCTGCAGTTCAAAGCAGACCCTCATCTGGTGGCCCCAGACACTAAATTTTCTCCAGACATCAGTGCCTACCAGGCAATAATTGCATATAGTGGCCAGGGTAACGCTACAGATTTTTCTTTTTTCCTCTAAAATGTTTTTAAGGGCAAAGAGACCTGGTTCTCCTCCCATTGGTACAGGCCACACCGTCCAAGGTTCTTGGCTTGTGTAACTGCAACCAACCTCTCATTGGCAGTTTTCTGAGAAGCAGGTCTGAGTCTGAGCTTCCCCGGGGAGTCTGTCCAGAGGAGCATGTGGGAAGTGCTGAGGGCAGCTTGGGCAGACAGGGAAGGTGGCCCAGAAGACAACTCTGATGGGCATCTCAGCCAAACCAACAGGGAACACGAGCGCAGGCATGGCCTATGGAGAGGTCCTAAAGCAAGGTGGGGGGACCAGGCCTTTGTACCCCTACATTGACCCCTAAACCTCATCACCTGGGCTGCACATTGTCAGCAGATGGGAGACAGGAACTTGGTCCTGAGGGGTGGGGGCTACAAAATCCCTCAAACATAGCATTCTGATCTTTAAAAAATAGCCACTAAGTCAGCCTGTTATCAATCTTTTTAAAGGCCAGACAGATGCAACTGACTTGTGATACTGTTCCAGAATTTTCTAGAACTCCTGCTGTGATTCCACTTGCTCCTTCTGGCAAAGGCACATTCAGAAAAGAGAGCAAACAGAGCCAGAGTCATACTATCCAGGATGTCTTCTTGCTCTGGATTCTCTGTGGAACTAAGAGTCACTCACCCCCCACCACCATGCTGGTTGCTCAGGTCACCCAGAGTTGGGCAAAGCAGGCAGGAATAGGTGGGGTTCCCTTTAGGTGGGGGGGAGTCCGACCTGTGAAGCTCATCCAGGAAGTGGTGCTCACACAGGTCTGGCTGGCTTGTGGGCCAGCAGACGGCTGCAAAGGGGACCATGCTGGGCCAGGCTGTTTTTGACAGCTCTGCAGGTTCAAAAACTTGACTTTTCAGGGTATCTGGAACTGACCACGCACAAGGGATTGACTCAAAACCAATAAGCTCTTAAGATACTGATAATACTAACAAAAATAATAATGATAATAATGACAACAATGGGGATAATCACAATAACTAGCTTCCTTGTGCTAGGATTCAGGCTAAGTACTTTGCATAAATTATGTCCTTAAGGGCTTCCTGACAGATATTATTTTTATCCTCATTATACAAACGAAGAAACTTACTATGAGAAGCTAGTTAAGCTGCCCACATTACATAGCTAGTATGTGATGAGCCATTATTTCGGCTGGACAGTCTTAGACCCTGAGCTTCTCCTCCACCCCTCTGAGCCTCACAACCTGAAGCCATTGCTCGCCTAGGTGAATATATCATTCAGGACAAATTCCCTGGGAAGCATCCTCCCTTTCTCTTATTCTCAAACACCCTGCAACTAACTCATTAGGAAATCCCATCGGCTTTACCTTGACAATTCATCCTCAGGGCACTTAAGTTCATCTTCAAACTGGCATGGAAGCAGTCACGGCAGAATGACAGACAGACTCTTAGTGTACTGAAATAGCAAAGGCTTATTCTTTGCTCTTGTTACACAGGCACTACAGGTCAATAGGGAGCTCTGCTCCATGGTGTCCCCACTTAAGGTCCCACATTAGCAACGTTTCTAGAAAAATGTCAGCAAGAGAGGGAGAAGAAAGGGAAAACCAGGGATTAGCTCTTAGAGGTTCCTGCTGCTTGTATTCCGTTGACTGACGCTAATCCCATGGCCATGGCCAAGGCCACGTCAAAATTCATGGTGTGGGAAGTACACTTCTCTAATAAACTGAGGGGGAGCCCCAGAGGCACAGCTTGAATTCCTGCCATAGACACTTGAGAGCCAGTATCTTTCCTCTTTTACCCAAAGAACTTCAACAGCCTCAAGCTGGTCTCCCTGCTTCCTGCTTCATCTCTTGCCCTCCAATCCCTTCTCCATGCATGCAACAGCCAGAACAATCTTCTAGAACATAAATCATATCACTTTACTCTCAGGCTAAAAGCCCTCAAATAGCTTTTATCCAATTAATAATAACAGTGAAAGTCCTCACCCTGGCCTACCAGGCTCCATAGCAGGGGTCAACAAACTCTGGCCCTCTAGTCAAATCCGGCCCTCTGCCTGTCTTTGTCAATAAAGTTTTATTCATTTACTTACGTATTGCCTGCGACTGATTTCACTCCACAATGGCAGAGCTGAATAGATACAACAGAGACCATATGGCCATGGAACTTAAGTATTCTCTAACTTGCCCTTTACAGAGACTTCTGCCCTAAATGACCTGGGCTCTGCCTCCCCTCAATCCCGCCTCCTTCCTCATACCCACATTCCATCTGCCCTTTCTTTATTCTCACCGCTCATTTCTTCCTGTTCTTTAGCATTCTTTTCTGAAAGCATTTCTTTGAGGGGTCCTCCCCTCAATAGCAAGTCCCCAACCTTGTCATATTTTAATTCCTTCTTTTAAGCACTCTCTTTCATTTGAAATTACATTACAGTCTTTATTCCTTTATGGGTCTCCAGTCTTCTCCCATATTAAGGTCTGTGAATTTCGTGTTCAGAGACCTGGAATGGCCTCAGTGCCTTGATAATCTTCTCTTATATTCTGTGCCTTCTGGGTCTCTCATTCCAAGCTAACCAGCATGGGGAGGAAATTTTTAATTTTTGGCCTCAGTTCTAACAAGAATATACTTCTATGAGATTTTTCAAAATGCCTTTTATGTCTGAGGAGTTTAATTTTTACATTTGAGAGTCAAGGACAATAGTGGTATTACTATGCCTTCTGTTTTATTATTATTATTTTTTTTTAACACTTTAAGCAAATTCCGGTCCATCTCTGGGAGGCAAACTTTGAACATCTCTGCAGTCCCTGGGGAGAACAATCTTCTGTAACTTTGAAGCCAAATAGGATTTCTGAAAAGGAAGTTACAGTCAATTGAGAAATCTCAGTGGAGCATGAAAAGCAGAGGGTTCCCGTGGTGGGGCTGCAGCTGGGCCTGCCCAGGCTAGGGGTGCCCTTCCCGACTGGAGCGGGACCCCACAGGCAGCTCAGCAGGCATGTTGAGTCTGGCTGGGCCCCGGGCACAATTGTGTGCTCAGAAACCATGGCTCAAAAAATGTGAGTGTGTTTTCCTCATCCTCGCTGTGGGTGTGGCTATTTCCACATGAGTTTAGGTGATTAAAGCAGGGAGGAAAAAACAAAAACATAGTGAGACTCTACTCACCTTTTCCTTAACAAAGAAGCTCTAGAAGATGGCAGAAACAGAGTCGAAGCAGATAATAGGTGGGTATCTGTGAAGAAAGGTGGTCTCAAGAGCCCCTGGTCCAGCCTGCCCTGCAGAAACTACATGGCTCCCCCTACCCCACCTGTTTGCAGGGATGGGATGCAGGGATGAGATGCAGGGATGTCATGACAGCTGCCCGGCTGCCTCCCAGTGTGGCCTACCGCCTAGTGAGACTTCCTGCCACTGGTACCCTCTGCTGCCTGCTCAGGTGATCTGGCCCTTCCCTGTAGTCTGCTGTGCTCTGTCCTGCCCCACCACTCCTGACCGCCCCTTATCTGAGCTACGCCAATTGAGTCCCAGCTTAGCTTAGCATTCCAGGTCATTTGCCATCTATGCCCAAGAGCAACTCCCCTTTCTCTCCTACATGAGCCCACCCTGTATTTCCCAGGGTGGCCTCCAGCCACTTCTCAGAGTCTGGCCCTCTCCTGCGCCCTACTTCAGTTCATATGCTTTCGTCTCCTTGGTATTTCCTTCTTCTGCCTACAAAAGCTATCTCTCCTCCTCGGCCTGATCAGGCGTCACCTCCCTGGTGACATTCCTCTGGTCCACGTGACCCCCACAGCAGACATCAGGACCTCTGCAGTGACTTGCCCTAGAGCTTCCCCTGCACCTGCCTTCTCTCTTCCTGGACGTGGGACCAGGATGTGGCTTTTTCTTTATTCCACTCTATCTGCCAGCTCCAGCACAGTGCCTTCCACAGAAGCTGGGTTAGTGTTGTCAAATGAACAAATGCTTTAAGGACAGGGATAATAAATCTAAGGCACACTGAGTTGTGAATGGCTAATGAGGTATCATGTGTGGCCTTCCTGTGAGGCTTGGCATCGCTGAGGAGGGGAGTGAAGGTGCTGTAGAAGGTGGTGGAAAGGGTAGGAAACTTAGGTGAGAGAAGGCGTCTAGACAAGCCTGACTGGTTGGGGTCATTGACTGAGGTCATTGATCGAGGCCATCTCCCTGGAGCACAGTGCTGGGGGACTAGGAGGCTCTGCCATGTACCCTAGAGCAGCACTCATAAGCATTCACATTCCTCGCAAAGGAATGAGTCTCGGGGAAGAGGAAAGAGGGCAGGTGTCAGCTTCAGGGATCAGATGAGCAAGGCCTCGGGAGAGGACAGGGGCACCTGCTATGCCCCTGATGCAGTTCCCTCAGTGGCCCTTGATGCCCTCAGGTGTCCATGCAGGCAGGCTGGGTGACTCACCTTGGCCATCTGTGCTGTGCATGAGGGGCCCATAGCCCTGCCATAGCATCTGTGACTCCCTGCTTCTGTGTGATTGTGAAGAGTGTTTCTTGCCTCATCTAGGTGGGCAGGAGTGGGTCGCAGTTCCTTTCTGTGTCCTACTGTCTGGATCCACAGCCATGACAGCTGGGTCCCAACTACACGTACTCTTAGAACCAGGCATGCCCAGAAACCTCCCTCACTCCAGCCCTGGGGGGCTGAGAGCAGCAGCCTACATGGCCACTGCTTCTTTCTGTAAAGCTTACTTGAACGTGGCTCTGACATCGGGCCAAGGGCTGGCAGGGTTCCTGGCTCCTGTTTTGAGTGCAGGCTGTGGCTTTGCCAAGCACCTTGCCCACTAGTGTTTGTGAAGAAAGGCCCAGCGGGTCCCTGGATGCTCTCAAAGGCGGCCGCTCCTCTGGAGTAGCTCAACAGAGCAGTTCTCTCCTTGAAGTTCTATTGATCTGCTGGAGCTGGCTGTGCAGAGGAAAGAAAAGGCCTGTCATTGAAATCAGTTGGGGCAGGAGAGCAGGGAGGTGAAAGAAAGAAAGAGATGAGCTGGAGGGGCCCAGGCAGCCAGGTGAGGGAGGGATGGGGGACCAGGCAGCAAGGGGCAGGGCCTGAAGAGTGCAAGAAGGGAAGGAGGCATAGGAGGAAGGGGCTGTAAGAGCAGGTGCTGGTGGGAGGGGAGAAAGCTCTGGGTGAAATGTCACAACATGGAAGGCCAGCCTTCCCCCTTTCTATTAGCAAAGTCATAGTTGTTCCTATGCATTGGAGATGGGATCTGGGTAGGGAGCATGATACAGCAGTGATAAAGTGTCCTCATGGTTGTCCTAGAAAAGAGTTAATTCCATCCCTTTCTCTCCTACTACCCTGCCACAGCCATGCTCCCATCATAGCACATTGCTTGGGGTCCCCCTGGGAGCCCCCTTACCTCCCAGCCCACACAGTTGTCCAGCAGAACTTCCTTGATGGCCTCCTCAATTTCTGTCTCTCTTTCTTTACTATTTCTCACCGCCTCTCTCAAGTGCTGCTTCTGCTTCTTTGGCCTCTGCCATCTCACTCCATGTGGCAGTCAGCAAGGTCCATCTGAAGGAAAATGCCTCACACATCTCCCCCTGCACTGCCTCTACCATGGGCCTGCCTGCCTGTGGGAGAAGACCCTGTCCCCTTCAAGGTCAGCCGGGCCTTCTGCTCTGCTCCTGCCTGAAGCTTACCTCCTTCTCCCCTCTCTGCCCTTCTGACCTTGTAGCCCCGTCAGGCCAGACTTTGCCCCATTTGGGGAACCCACTGTGCCCTTGCATGATTTTTGTCCTTTACATAAACTCTTCCTGCTTTCTGGAATACCCTCCCCTCTTGTGCCTTGGGCTAGGGCTGGGTGATGGGGAGGAGGTTTGCACATCCAGCAAAGAGTTTAAGCTGGCTCCTATCAGCCAGTGATTCTCAAAATTTGAACCTACAACAAAATCCTTGGAAGACATGGCTTTTTGCTGAGCTCCATGGACAACTGGTCAACTTCATTCCCTTCTCACAAGTAGAGCACATTGATTAGATAAAAAGGTAGCTCTCTCACATGTAATACAGCCATGTTGTCTGCATACCTGGCACATATAAAATGTTTTAAAGAAAACTCATTTCCAAATTTTCTATAAAACATGCATTTTCTATTCACTCTAATTTCCTGTCCTGCTTGGATTGATAAATGGTAGAGTAAACCTATGTATATCTCTTCATCTTGGCGAGCCCTAAGTTTCTTTTCCTGTAAGATAAGGATAATAGCACCAAGTTCATAAGGTTTGAATGGGTTATAGCCACAAGAACACATGGGAGGTGTCCCATATGCATCCCAGGTGGACCACATCCTTCCACAGGCCCCTCTGTGAGTCACCCGGACTCACTGCCCCCACCAGGGACACTGGCCTGTTCCTGTAGTACCAATTTAACTTTTTTTTCCTGCCACTTATTAATACCGCCTCATATCTTTCCCTGGTGGGGGTTCAAAGAGGTCAATGTCAACTTCCTGTCCCCCACTGGAGCATCTTTCTGAGTGCTTTTGGGGGGAGTGTTGAGACAATTGATTTTATTCCCAAAGTTGTCACCAGTATAGGGTTGTCAGCTGGACTTCTTTTTTTCCTGCATGAGAGAAAGTTTTGGCATTTTCATTAGTGTTGTGGAAATGACTGAGCTCTAGGAGCGCGCGCGTGCGTGCGTGTGTGTGTGTGTGTGTGTGTGTGTGTGTGTATGCGCTACCTGTATATGTCACCTTAACCACCAGGGAGGCCTTGGAAGAAAGTGGTAGAGAACTCCTGGGCTCTCCCAGGCCACAGGCAGGCAGGCAGGCAGGTTAAAGGTATAAAAGGTTTTGAGGAGAAAGATATATTTTTGTCCTAAGTGGCTGCGCTCTCTGATGTCACTCAGGGATCCACTTCTGTGACCTATGTACAGCACTTTTCTAGGGGACATAACCATTCCTACAAGGACAAAGAGCCAGCCTGTCAAAGCCATGTGCAGAAAGCCCATGAGTGCAGTGCCCAGGCCCTGAAGATGGAGGACCTGCAGCCACCAGAGGCAAAGAGAAAAGGAGGTGGCCTGGGAACAACGCTGGTGCCTCTCCCTCGGGCCAGGAGGTTTGTCTGATTCTAGCACTATTCACCATTTCTCTGAACCTCTCACTCATCTAGAAAGTGTTTGCCTCTACGGTAAATGAAATAATGTGAAATAAAGTATCAGAAGTCACAGGCACTCGATACATCATAAATCATGTCCCCTTTCACTTGGGGCACTGCTGGCAGAGTTAGTGAAAGAAGGGCTCCAGCATGCAGGGGTCATGGCATCTGCTGTGACCAGGGGACAGAAATTGTAGCCAGGAGAAAGAACATTTCTGAAAAGGATTGTAAGGAAGGCAGGAAACCCAGGGATAGGGTAACAGGACTTGAACCATAACATGGAGATGACAGACATAGAACTCAAGCCCCCACATGAGTGCCAGTACTACAGCACCGTCCCCAAGGGGCTCTTACCCCTTCCCCCCACCCCGTGCTAATTTCTGTGCTTGTGGTGGGTACATGTGGCACTCACTGAGGATGGCCTAGGTGGGTGTTGGGGATTAGAAGTCACAACAACTCATGCTGGAAAATTCCTCCC